>CM029116.1:822500-827500 GCA_016859345.1 Istiophorus platypterus
GGGTCCTGTGAAGACCTGTGTCCTGCTGCTGCCAGCATTTCTGATCTCTGTGTGTTTGGTTGTGTTCAGGTCCACCATATTTTATCAAGTGTCCGGGTCCATTCAGACCGGGACTGACGGTCCCAGGGTCCCTCTCAGATTGGGTCTCTCTCTATTGTTGAAAATCTATCTATGTACATCTGGTTCTGGAGAGTTTTTCCACAGGTCTTTCGTGGTTCTGGTCTGACTAAATGCTGATGAGAATACTGTCACCCCCCTGCCAATCTGTATCCAGTGGTGTTAAAAATGACCCTATGGTACAGGACACCAGTTCATGTTATTGATGATGCCCCTGTGTGGACAAAGCCCAGTACTACATGTAGGAAGTGGTCCTCCTGTTTGGTGCTGGGGGGGGGTACCTTGCAGGGGGGACGGGGGAGGTCTTCCTGCAGGAGCAGCAGAGCATGGATCCTCCCAGAACGGCCAGAAAAGAGGCCGCCCAGCCCAGATACAGACCATTACCCAGCTCAAACCTGCAGCACCAACACAGTGTTATCGTCAGATGTTGTGTGTGTGTGTGTGTGTGTGTGTGTGTGTGTCTGTGTGCGTGTGTGGGGCTGACCTGACTCCTCCGTAGAGCGGGTCGTAGAAATCCTGGACGACTCTAGCAGCGTACCAAGACACGGCCGACAGGGTGAAGACACCTGAGAGGGGAAACTCACACTGAGCATGAGGTGAAACACTCACAAATGCACACACACACGCATCGTGACAACCCCATAGATGCCCCATCAAGGCTCATCTAACCCAAAACCTGTTCTTCTGTCCCTGTGGAGAAAAACCAGCTGCGTCAACTACCACCAGGATCCAGGATCTGGTCAGCAGGAAATGAATCCATCACTCTCTACACTTTCTAGTAAATGATCTGCAGCGTCCCGTTTCACAAATGGCCAGCACTCCTCTAATGCATTTTAATTAATCAAACGTGTCGAAGTTAGTGCAAGAGGAAATTGATCTTGTTGGTCAATCCGCAGCTCTATGTTCCTGGGTTGTTGAAACGGGGCCTTGAAGAAACCTTCTTTTTTACGCTTTTTAAAAAGTCTGGGTTTGGGGTTAGAAATGGTTCAGCTTGATTGGTTTTCAGGTGAATTTTTCCTCCAATATCTCAGGACACAGATGTAGAACAACATACCGGACAGGATGAACAGGATCCCTCCGCTCAGGGCCATCTGGTCTTTGACCTGGTCCGAGGTTCTGCCGATCTTGGTGCACTTTAGTCCCAGCACAGAGAGGATGATGGCGGCCAGACTGACCAGCAGGGACAGGATCAGCAGAGCCCTGCAGGTCTGCAGGTGGGCTGGGACAGACCAGCAGTGGAAAAAACATCACTTAACAGCCTTAAAAATCAGTGAAAGAACAACATGTTTTCTTAATGATTAGGAAACAGAAAGAACATTTCTGAAGACAATCATTGGCTGTGATGAAAACATGATCTGAAGAGAACCTGGACTGATAATAGGACTGATAATACTCCTGTCTCAAAGCTCATTAATGATTCTTGATAATATTTGTGGCTTATTTCTCTTTAAGATGCTGCATTAACTGTGTTACAGCCAAATGGTGTCGTTAGAAGCAAAGCGATGTTTAGGTCTTTTTGTTCTTTTGTTTTTGAGCTTAACAAACTCAAATCTTCTTTTTCTTTCGGCTTTTCCCTTTAGGGGTCGCCACAGCGAATCAGTGTCCTCCATCTAACCCTGTCTTCTGCGTCCTCTTCACTCACACTAATAGATCTGACTCGCATGTTTGATTTGGCAAATGTTTTACGTCGGATGCCCTTCCTGACACAACCCTCTGTATTTATCCGGGCTTGGGACCGGCACAATAAGACACTGGCTTGTGTCCCCTTGCGGCTACATTAGCTTAACAAACTCAAATAATAATCATCAAAAGAAACAAACAAATAAAATAAAAAAAAAACAGAAGAACAGCTTTCATGTGTTGGGGTCCTCACCCGGCAGACCCAGCATCGTCTTGAACCTGTTGCACTGGACTGACCCCAGCGAGGTGGAAGCACAGCTCATCCATAGACCCTCGAACTGCCACTGGCTGCTGCTGAGCGACTCCACCTGGCTCCTCACCTTCCACTTCTGGGAGGACGTGCAGCTGGACTGCAGACACCACGACGCCACGCCCAGGACCAGACCCACAATCTGCAGGCCCACTGCCATGCTGCCTTATGTCTCCACGGACACACACAGAACACCTGGAACCACAGCAGGATGTCAGCAACGCCGACCAGATCTGAGACCGAACAAACTGCGGTACAGCGGGTGGTTTTGAACCACCAGGGGGCGGAGAGGCCGTCAAATAAACTGACACTCGACATCTGACATGTCACCATCTCCTGCAGCAGCTGTGGGTAACATGGTGGCAACCAGCTATCAGCTACCACCATCATCATCCCACCACCAGTGACTGTTGTTACTTTTGGAGTTCCTCAGGGTCCTGTTCTTGGTCCTTTATATTTCTACTTTACTTGTTAAAATGCAGGGCTGCAACTAGGATTTTTTAAAAATTATTTATCAATGACGATAATTTATTGATAAAATGATTAAAGTCTTGGTCTCAGAAATGTCAGAAAATAGAAAAAAAAATCCTAGAGCCCATCGTAATCATAGCATCTTTTTGTCCAACCAAGAACCCAGACATCTGGTTAACAATGATCACGATCAGTGAAAAACTGGAAATCAGCCCACAGAAGGAGCAGGAATACATTTAGAAAGTAGTTTCCAAGTAGTTTTCTGTCAGTTGCCTTATCAATTATTTAACTAATTGTCACATGTCTACTAATATGTAATTATGTGTTTATAAAAACTCAGACACAGATCCTCTGAAAATTAACAACAAAACAGGCAAACAAACAAACAGCAAGTGGGTTTCGAGCAGCAGGAATATTCTCCTGTTGTCCAGGTCTGTTTGGGTCAAACACAGTCTGGACTGAGACTAATTCCGAGGTTGATTCAGGACAGGTCTGACCATCCTAGGGTCATTTTCAGACCAGGTCTCGGCCCCGGCGACCCCCACATCCTGACACCCACCACGGCTCTTCAATTTAAAACTACTTCCACTTTAAGTCAAACGTGCTCCATCAAAATCTACAAAATGAAAACCTGAAGCACATTTAACGACAAGCTCTGCATCTTTACTGCTAAAAGTCAGAGATTCAGATGGAGGAATGCTTTAGGTCCTAAACAGGCCAAAGAGTCTGAATCCCATCAGGCTCCATCCCGTGGGGATCCAGTTTAATCTGTCTGGTCCGACTCATTGGTTCTTACCGTCAGATCAGATCAGGAGGTGGACGTGAAGTTTTTTCGGTTTTCTATCTCTGCTCTTGGCTCTTCTGTCCTGCCGTTTATCGATGGGTCCCTTCGTTGTGGAAGAGTCTCAGTGTGAACTCGATCCCGTCCTCTGAGGTCTGTTTTAGGGTCGATGAACCCTGGGAAAGGCCATACTGCCGCTGAACACACATCAGTATTGACGTTCAGCAATCCCAGAGTTTCACCTTTAACGCTGTTTGTTGTTGTGAGCAGGTTTCGGCCTCCACCAAGCCACAATACATTCCTATAACTTAAGAAATGTGGAGGAAAAATGTTAAAGAGTTAAACCTTTTTATATTGGTGGGTTGTATCTTATATATATATACTTTTAGCCTCTGAACAAAAAAACCTGATAGACTGAGATCCTGATAGTTATTAAGGCAGCCCTGAAACTAACAGAGCTGGACCGCTGAACCAGCGTGTCTGGTTTATCTGCTAGTTTCAGATTATGGCAGATTTATTGGCATCTACAATCATACTTGTCCACCAGAGGGCACTAACACACTGATTTTTACAATGTTTAAAATGTTCTGCTCAGTCTCAATCTTTGTAATAATATTAATTAAAGTAATAATAATAATAATAATAATAATAATAATAATAATAATAATAACAAATCTGAGGAATCTTTGTCGAGATTGTCTGACTTGTAATGTGATATTGATTTTTTTTAAAAGTCAGAAATTTAAAAATTACTATCCACCAATACATTGTTATTGAACTTTTTTCAGTTCCTCAACATTGATCATCAGTATCAGTCAGGCTTCACAAAAAAGAGTGACACTATTAATATTAGAGATAAATTATATGTTTTAGAGCAGCACACTACCATTATCAACATCCTTGTAAAATTACAATAATGGCAAAGTCCATCTCCTCCAGTCAAGTTTAGATGACTGTTTATCACTGTCTGACTCAAACACATTTACTTGACAGTTACTTGGAGTTAGTGGCCAAAAATACTGAAGGTTTCAGAGCCGTAAAATAGGAAGAACTCAAAAAATGACATGCTGTATTAGAGCTGCAACAATTAGTCAATCAATCGATTGACAGAAAAATCATCTGCAACCGTTAATATTGAAACAGACCTATTTTCCTACTAACTCCTCTGTAGTGTTTTAGTCGAGTTTTTCCAGTGTTGTGTGATGTAACGACCTTTGAGGCACATCTGTGATTTAAAAAAAAAAAAAATTGACATGACTCTACTTCAATTATTCAATTCATTCATGCATTGATTCGTTCAAGTTTAGGTATGTTAACTCCAGACTGAAGGATCTGATCTGTCATGTAAACAAGTTTATCCTCTCCTCTAATTTCACTTGTTTCTTAACTTTGGTATTTTCTTATGAATGTTTCTGGGCTAGCTAAAATTGCCTTGTAGTGGGTGTCACACACAGATCAACAGTTGTAACCAGACAGTAAAGTCTGCTCTGTGTGTGTGTGCGTGATGGTTCATGGACTTTAGACCGCAGAGTTACTGTTTATCAAACTGACGCCATGTTTGCAGATCACAGTTGAACTCAGCCTGAATTTTATCAGACAGCTTCAAGTCAAATTTTAGTGGAAGATAAAAGTAAAAGATGAAAGTCCTTCAGGTTTATTCCTACTCACAGGTTTAAGAGTAAAAGCGATTAATTAAAATCT
>CM029116.1:832500-885000 GCA_016859345.1 Istiophorus platypterus
CATGGAGTAAACACCTGCCCGTGACATCACTCTGACCTGATGATGTCACCTCCAGCAGCGACAGGTAAACGTCACCTACCCCCACAGTGAAGACCAGCGGTTTGATGAGCCGGCTGAAGGCCCGGGGGGAGCTGGGCGGAGCCCCCTGGTCACAGTGGGGGCTGGGGGTCCGGCGGTGGACCATGGTCTCAGAGGGTTCTCTGTGGGTGGGTCCCAGCTCCTCCTCCGACTTCTTGTATTCTGGTTTCCTGGTGGCTTTTTTGAAGCCACATCTCTGCTGGGAGCTGTGAGGCCACCTGCTGGGCAAACAGAGAACTTCAACCAAGAGTTACGCGTCTGAGGATGTCTACACTAACAGACAGACAGACAGACAGACAGACACACACACACACACAGCTGAAACCATTATTAATTAGCTGATCGATGTATTTTCTTTTTTTTTTAATGGTTCCAGCTTCTCCAGAGGCACTTTGGTAGCTAAACAAGACATCTCAAAACGTCACCTTGGATTTTACATAAACCTTTTAGAGATTTAATGAACTATTTCATAAACTGTTGATGCCGTGTTGTTTTCTAAAGACAATCTTTGTCCTGTGATCGTTTCATTTTAAATCTGGTGGCAGTTTGCAAAGACAATGCAATTAAACCAGTTTTATCTGTTTGGTTATTGCAGTTGAGGATTATTAAATGTTAAAGAAATTGTTGTCTGAAGAGCTTTGGAGCGAATATCCTGGGTCTCTCTACTGAACTGGTGATAAATATTGTGTTGGGAATAAAGTAAAAGATGTTTCCTCTAGAACTTTACATCAGATATATTGATTAAAATAAATATCGGAGAGATTTGGATTTGATATTGAATGTTTTGGGGATTTCTGTGGATTAGAAAAAAATAATTCTATATTTACACTAAAAATATTTAGCATTTTCGAAAGAAAAAGATTTGTTTTCAGGGCAACGAGATGATGAGAAGAGTTTCATTTTCTTTTCACGTTTTACTTTACTAATGGGAAAGCTGCTCAGTCATATTTTCATCTAATGCTCAGGTTGTGTAGCAGCTCAGGGGGAAGTTTAGGGAAAGTTTACTACTGATACAGAGCGACCGGTTCTTTATGATCTGCTCCTCCTATTGTTGTGATAGACTGTTGGAACCCGTAGATTAAAAAAACCCAAACTTAACAATGTCGGAGGCCCACCTCCAGATATGTGGGGATTTTATTTTATTCACGACAGCTCCTAAAGCGTTTTTCCTCAACCGCTCCACATCGGACCAGATCTAAATGGCAAACCAGTACATTTAAACTGATCAGATCTAGACTAGATAATCCCAGAGAAAGTGAAGACTCGTTGAAACACAGCTTCAGATTTGTGAAGATGCAAAAAGTAGGGGATTTTACTGGTTTTTTTTCTGCGTACAAACCCCTGTCTGTTCATTTGTTAATGAAGAAATATTTTACCGATGTCTCTGCCTATGTCAAATGACACAGTGGAAAGTGTAGGATTTTTTAGGAATGAAACACGAACAGAAGAATGAGAACACAAACACACTAAATGAAAATATAAACCTGGAACAACAGCTGAGAGAAGTTCCGCTAGAAGTGCCAACTATGACTGAATATTAGTGATGACTGCTTATGTAATTAAATGATTAATAAACGATATATAAACGCGGACACGTCGGAACTGTAACGATTTAAATGGTCAGAACCAAACAAACAGCAGCTAGCTCTGTTAGCTGCCCGGCTAACGTTTGCGAGCTAATAACAGTTTAGACAAACCATCCTTGCAGGTAACGGAGCTAACTCCTAGCAGAGGAGCTCTGTCTGAACGTCAGCCGGAACAAGCAGCCTCTCTCCGGCTGTGCTCACTAACCTGCCTCCCTTCGCTGAGCTCCACAGAACGTCTTCTCCGGTCAGTCTGAGCAGGACGGAACAATTCCTCCACGCCATGTTGGAGCCCAGTGACCCCGACCCATCGACCCCGGAGGGTGGTTCTGTTCCGGTTCAACGCAGAGGCGCTGGGCTTCAGCGACACCTGGAGGACGGAGACCGACACTGCACCCTTGAAATAACAAAAGAAGAGACTTTCAAAGTAAATCACAGTGAAGTATGTTGAGTATTTTACCATCAACTACTAATATTAATACTAATACTAGTAATCCTATTGATAACTACCAATAATATTATTATTATCAACAACAACAACAACAATAATAATAATTATTATTGCTGGCATTATTGTAATAAGTAGTAGTAGAATTATAAATAATGTAGCCGCAAGGGGACACAAGCCAGTGTCTTATTGTGCCGGTCCCAAGCCCGGATAAATACAGAGGGTTGTGTCAGGAAGGGCATCCGACGTAAAACTTTTGCCAATTCAAACATGCAAATCAAATCTATTAATCTCATACCGGATCGGTCGAGGCCCGGGTTAACAACGACCGCCATCGGTGCTGTTCACCTACAGGGTGACGGTGGAAATTGGACTACTGTTGGTAGAAGAAGGAGAGGAGGAAGGTGTGTTCGTAGGAAGAGAGAGAAGAGGAATGCCAAGAGGCTAGAACTGAGAGTAGGGACTTTGAATGTTGGAACCATGACAGGAAAGGGTAGAGAGTTAGTTGACATGATGCAGAGGAGGAAGGTAGACATACTGTGTGTCCAGGAGACCAGGTGGAAAGGTAGCAAGGCTAGAAGTTTGGGAGCAGGGTTCAAGTTGTTCTACCATGGTGTAGATAGGAAGAGAAATGGAGTAGGAGTTATCTTGAAAGAGGAGCTTGCTAGGAATGTACTGGAGGTAAATAGAGTGTCAGATAGAGTGATGAGTCTGAAGCTAGAAATCGAAGGTGTAATGTTCAGTGTGGTTAGTGGGTATGCTCCACAGGTAGGCTGTGAGCTGGAGGAGAAGGAGAAATTCTGGTCGGACCTTGATGAAGCCATACAGAGCATCCCTAGAGATGAGAGAGTTGTCATTGGTGCAGGAGCACAGAGTGACGTATAAGAGTGGAGGTAGGAGCACACAGATAGACTATATCTTGTGTAGACGGTGTAATCTGAAGGAGATCAGTGACTGCAAAGTAGTGGTTGGTGAGAGTGTAGCCAGACAGCATAGAATGCTGGTGTGTACGATGACCTTGGTGGTGAGGAAGACGAAGAGGACAATGGCAGAGCAGAGGACGAAATGGTGGAAGCTAAAAAAGGAAGAGTGTTGCATGACTTTTAGGAAGGAGTTGAAGCAGGCTCTGGGAGGTCAGGAGGTGCTTCCAGATGACTGGAGAACTACAGCTAATGTGATCAGGGAGACAGGAAGGAGAGTACTTGGTGTGTCATCTGGAAGGAAAGTAGATAAGGAGACTTGGTGGTGGAATGAGGAGGTGCAGGAGTGTATACAGAAAAAGAGATTAGCTAAGAAGAAGTGGGACACTGAGAGGACTGAAGAGAGTAGACAGGAGTACAGGGAGATGCAGCGAAGGTGAAAGTAGAGGTGGCAAAGGCCAAACAAGGGGCTTATGATGACTTGTATGTTAGGTTGGACAGTAAGGAGGAGAGACTGATCTATACAGATTGGCAAGGCAGAGAGACAGAGATGGGAAGGACGTGCAGCAGGTTAGGGTGATTAAGGATAGAGATGGAAATGTATTGACAGGTGCCAGCAGTGTGATGGGAAGATGGAAAGAGTACTTTGAAGAGTTGATGAATGAGGAAAATGAGAGAGAACGAAGAGTAGAAGATGTGGCTGTTGTGGATCAGGAAATAGCAAAGATTAGTAAAGATGAAGTGAGGAAGGCACTGAAGAGGATGAAGAGTGGAAAGGCACTTGGTCCTGATGATATACCTGTGGAGGTATGGAAGTGTCTAGGAGAGGTGGCAGTAGAGTTTCTGACTGGGTTTTTTAACAGGATCTTAGATAGTGAGAAGATGCCTGAGGAATGGAGGAGAAGTGTGCTGGTGCCCATTTTTAAGAACAAGGAGATGTGCAGAACTGTGGCAACTACAGAGGAATAAAGCTGATGAGCCATACAATGAAGCTATGGGAAAGAGTAGTTGAAGCTAGACTAAGGGCAAAAGTGAGCATTTGTGAGCAGCAGTATGGCTTCATGCCAAAAAAGAGTACCACAGATGCAGTATTTGCTTTGAGGATGTTGATAGAGAAGTACAGGGAAGGTCAGAGGGAGCTGCATTGTGTCTTTGTAGATCTGGAGAAAGCGTATGACAGGGTGCCCAGAGAGGAACTGTGGTACTGTATGAGGAAGTCTGGAGTGACAGAGAAGTATGTTAGAGTGGTGCAGGACATGTATGTGGACTGTAAGACAGTGGTTAGGTGTGCTGTAGGTGTGACAGAGGAGTTCAAGGTAGAGGTGGGACTGCATCAGGGATCAGCTCTAAGCCCCTTCTTGTTTGCTATGGTGATGGACAGACCGACAGACGAGGTTAGACAGGAATCTCCATGGACTATGATGTTTGCAGATGACATTGTGATATGTAGTGAGAGCAGGGAACAGGTGGAGGAGAAGCTTGAGAGGTGGAGATTTGCCCTGGAAAGGAGAGGAATGAAGGTTAGCCGCAGCAAGACAGAGTACATGTGTGCGAATGAGAGGGACCCAAGTGGAAGAGTGAGGTTAGAGGGAGAAGAGATAAAGAAGGTGGAGGATTTTAAGTACTTAGGGTCAACAGTCCAGGGCAATGGAGAGTGTGGAAAAGAGGTGAAGAAGCGTGTGCAGGCAGGCTGGAACGGGTGGAGAAAAGTGTCAGGTGTGATGTGTGATAGAAGAGTTTCAGCTAAAATGAAAGGAAAGGTGTACAAAACTGTGGTGAGACCAGCGATGCTGTTTGGTCTAGAGACAGTGCCACTGAGGAAAAGACAGGAGGCAGAGCTGGAGGTAGCAGAGATGAAGATGTTGAGGTTCTCTCTGGGAGTGACCAGGATGGATAGGATCAGGAATGAGTACATCAGAGGGACAGCACATGTTAGAGGTTTTGGAGATAAAGTCAGAGAGGCCAGACTGAGATGGTTTGGACATGTCCTGAGAAGAGATAGTGAATATATTGGTAGAAGGATACTGAGTTTTGAACTGCCAGGCAGGAGGCCTAGAGGAAGACCAAAGAGGAGGTTTATGGATGTAGTGAAAGAGGACATGAAGGTAGTTGGTGTGAGAGAAGAGGACGCAGAAGACAGGGTTAGATGGAGGACACTGATTCGCTGTGGCGACCCCTAAAGGGAAAAGCCGAAAGAAAAAGAATAAGAAGTAGTAGAATTATAAATATTATTATTGATATTTTTTCCTTGGTACCATCTATCAATTAATTATTATCACTATTTAATGCTTCTCTGGACTTAACATCCCATTTTGATGACTCTGAATTTTTATCTGATATTTTCTTAGAGGGTGACAATGTAGAAATTTTTTCAAGAAATCAGTTGTAACGTTTTATAGTTCAGGCTCATCATTTTCTAATAATGACAAGAACGTTTCCTGGAAAACGCCGTGTAGTTTGGTGCTAATTACAATGACTAAATAAATAAATGAAACGCTACTGCTACTACTACTACTGATAACAATGGTAATGCGAATTCATTTATGTAACACTCGTTTGTTTTGTCGATCAAACATTTCACTTTGTGTATATAAAGGTCGTGTTAGCTTAGCGTCAAGAAATAGCCGAGGTGCACTAACCGATCGCAGCTTTACCTGCAGTAGGATCAGATTATCTGGCCCTAATTACAGGATACTTCTTGGGAAATTATTAGAAACAAACGGGAGGCGAATGATAAAGCTTTACCGATTCGATTTAACAAAATCCATCGAAAAAACCAGCATATTTTGTTTAGCTCGCTGAGAGGACGACGTGCTTTTATTTTGAAGGCGGTGAGCAGCGGAGGAGGAGCCCTTGTTTCCGGCGGTTGTGTTTGGTGGAGTCTGGTTCGGCTCGGCTCGGCTCGGTTCACATCAGCCAGCGTAGGGACCAGCAGTGGTAAAACCGTGTGTGACCGCGGAGGAAAGATGGCGGCCCCTGCTCTCTCCGGTCGGGCTGGCTCGACGGGCAGCCTCGGGAACAGCCCCACCATGGCCGCCGGCAGGCTGCCGCACGGCGGAGGCGGCGGCGGCGGAGGCGGCGTCGGGCCCGAGCTCGACTTCAGGTCGGCGGCCCGCATGGAGGACCTGAACCGCCTCATCCAGGAGTTCAGCAAGCACGACCAGAGGGAGTACGACGACCAGCGGGCTCTGGAGATCCACACGGCCAAGGACTTCATCTTCTCCATGCTGGGTGAGGGAGCACGCACACAGACACGCACCGGCCTGAACCCCGAGACTCCAGCATCCGTGACGGGCGTGACTTTAAATGCGGCTGTTTGTCTCCTGAAGGTGTTGTGTGTGTGTGTGTGTGTGTGTGTGTGTGTGTGTGTGTGTGGGGGGGGCTCAACCTCTGCACAGGTCAGGTGAGACTGATGCAGCCCCCCCCCACACACACACACACACACACACACTGTGGGCCGGTCCACCAGTGTCGAGCCGAGCATCGCTTCGCCGCACAGACCACGGAGCTGCTCTGGTGACGTACTGGAGTCAGGTCGTCACAGTGGTGGATTCGTTCCTCATCCTGCCTGATGTCCAATACCGCCACATTTCTCTAAAAACAGCCGTGTGTCCAGGACAGTACAACAAACCTGATGTTTCACAGCGTTTCATGTGGTTGTTTGGGCTGCGGAAAATAAGAAGCTGAAAATGATATGACTGATTGGAATTTTGTAAAGCGATATTTTGGAGTTGTCTTATTTGCTTTGGACAGCTTTGACTTAGCCTGCGACATTTCAAAACCCTGACAAGCCTTCTTCTGAAAGTCAGATTTTGATTGACAGCTTAAGTCTAAAAGAGTCAAAAGAGGCAAGATACTAGAACAGGTTTCGTCTTCTGGTCTGGTCAACCAGTCCGGTGAACCCAGGTCTCATCTGTGAATAAGCGGGGTGTCCGACCACCACACCAGGAATGCAGCCATCCGGGTTAGCATCGTTTAGTTTCATTTTGAAGCTCAGCAGAAGTGAAAAACCTCAACCAACTATCTGGTCCCGACTGGCCCAGCAGGATGAACACGCCCATCTATCCGTGTCTGATCCAGCATTTCAGAGACCTTTAATGTTCCAGACTGAATAGGTACTGATTCGATCTGAGGCGGGGGACTCCAGAACAGATTGATCGTGAAAGAGACCTGAACCGACCAACCCAGAAAAGAGGGAGCAGTGAATGATTATCCAGCAGCAGAAGTTTGTTTCGCATTAGATCAGGAGAATCCAATGGTCAACAATAAGGCCTGAGACCTGGCAGCAGTGCAAAACTCCAGATCCCTGACCAGACCTGGATCAGTCCCGCGAGACTGACCAGAGGGGGCTGGTGGTCACAGTGGCTGGATGCCAACGCCCCTGAGCCTCCACGGACACACTGACAAAGCTGGTGTTGTGGCTCTTGTGTTAATATCTGAGTCCAGAGGAGCAAACACACGCACGCACGCACGCACGCACACACACACACTGTAAAAATGTCCATCAGGTCGAGCTGAGTGACCGTCTGCCGACAGATCTGTTTGAGTTGCCTCAGATTTTACTGAAAGTCAGTCGTCATTGTGTGGAAAGATCTGTCTCATCCTGTCTGATGTCCACACACACAGCCCCCCCCCCTAAAAAATAATGTCCAGACAGGAAAAAGAAAACAACAACCCTGATGTTTCCACAGCTGGTGTTTGTCTCGCGGTGGTTGTTTGGGTCAGTGGAAAAAAACAAGGAAGTTAAAATGATATAATCATTGTAACTTTGGTGAAATTGTTGACATTTTGGAGTTGTCTTATTTTGTTTCTCTGGGATAGCCTTTGACCTGCAGCCCCCCCCCCCAGATATTTTTGTAAAACCCCTTGAATTAAGCCTGAAAGTCGCATCTTGATTCGATTGTTTCAAGTCTGTTATAGTCGGGTGCAGAGGCAAGATAATTAGAACAGGTTTCTGTCTCTGGTCTGGTCGAACTGTGTCCGAGAACCGGTGAAAACCACCCGGTGAACAGTGTGTGTCCACCACAACTCAGGAATGCAGCCACCGGCCAGGGACTGTGCCCAGCTTCACTTTTAGCTCAGCAGAGCGGAAAAAACCAACCCAGAACGATCTGGTCCGACTGGCCCAGGATGAACACAATGACCCATCCAGTCTGATCCAGCATTTCAGACCCTTTTAATGGTTCCAGACCAAACGAATAGTGCTCCGACCTGATCTGAAAGGGGACCTGAGAACAGATCTGATCGTAGTGAGACCTGAACCGGACCAACCCAGAAAGAGGGAGCAGCACCATGATTATCCAGCAGTTAGAAAGCAGCTGCACTTCACAGGTATCAGAGACCCACTGACACACAGGCCTGAGACCTGCAGCAGTGCAACCGGATCCCACCGGACCGGATCAGTCCGTAGAGACTCTGGACCAGAGGGGGCTGGTGGCCATGTCGCTGGGCGGGGCCAACGGCCCCCTGAGCCTCCACGGACACACTGACAAAGCTGGTGTTGTGGCTCTTGTGTTAATATCTGAGTCCAGAGGAGCAAACACACACACACACACACACACACACACCCCTGACCGAACTCTCACTTTAACTTTATAACTGTCTTCTTGAAAAAACTTTAAACATGGGAAAACAACCATAAAGCATCTAAATATTGTCCTGACTTTGTCATATTCTGCTTCTCTGCCTCTGATGGTTTCAGTGAATATCAGCGGCCGTTCATATAAAAAGTGGCAGCGGCCCCGTCCTGCCACCCGTCATTTCAATGGCTGCTCCTTTTCTGTCACATTGTTGCCATCTGCTCGGCACCAACCGGATCGTGCCAAGTCGGATCTGGTGGGTTGGATGAAAACCCAGCAATGACTCACACGACTGTGGAAGAGTGAGGTGGCCAGCTCAAAAAGAAAAACAAAAAACAGCAGACTGGTTCTTAACTGTGCAGCAGAGGATGAAAGATGCTAATGGGGGGGGGCATCATTTAGAGGCACATGTTGGAGCTGAAAGCTAAACTCTGAGCCAAACTGAATCCATTTGATTCTGGTTGCTATTAAAAGTCATCAGAGGAATCTCTGATTATTGATTATTTTGTTCTACCTTCTGGCACCTGTGATGTTTGGTGGAAATGAGCATCACCTGGGGAGTCTCAGCCCCCCCCCCCCCCGACCTTGAGGCACAATAATTATCATAATTATCCCTCAGCCCGGACTCAGCCTTCCCTTCAATACCTTCCAGTCCCATCAGTTTGAGACTGAGTGCTCTGACACACACACACACACACACACACACACACACACACATGGACACACACACACACACACACACACACCGGTAACTGCTTTTTGGAACATTCTGGTAATTTGACTATCATTAAAAGACTCTTGAACGTAGAACTGATAAGAAGAAGAAAAAGTCCTGAAGGTCATGAGGAATGAAATGATATTCTCTCCTAATTTTATAAATTGTCAATGAAGTTCAGTGTGTGAAGTGGGAAAGTGGAGGATTCAGATCCAAGACACAGTTGCACCGCAAAACGACATTGTGCGTTCTCTGTGTGTTCGTATATAATATAAGGTCATAATTCCTCATCTGTCCTCCGTCCTCTGTGTCTCAGGGATGGTCCAGAAGCTGGACCAGAAGCTCCCAGTGGCCAACGAGTACCTCCTCCTGTCCGGAGGCGTCCGTGAGGGCGTGGTGGACATGGACCTGGACGAGCTGAGCGTCTACGCCCGCGGCACGGACTACGACATGGACTTCACCCTGCTGGTCCCGGCGCTCAAACTCCACGACCGCAACCAGCCGGTGACCCTGGACATGAGGCACTCAGCCTTGGGCCACTCCTGGCTCAGCCTCCGCCTCTTCGATGAGGGGACCATCAACAAGTGGAAGGACTGCTGCACCATCGTCGACCACATCAACGGGACGACCAACTACTTCTTCTCTCCAACGCTGGTTGCCGACTGGTTCTACCAGTCCATCTCCCTGGTGCTGCTGGAGGTTCAGAAGAAGCCGCAGAGGGGGATGCCGAGGGTGGAGAAGGTGGAGCGGAACGGCACCGTCATCTCCGTGGTCCTGGGCGTGGGGAGCAGCCGGATGCTCTACGACATCGTCCCCGTGGTGTCGTTCAAGGGCTGGCCGGCCGTGGCCCAGAGCTGGCTGATGGAGAACCACTTCTGGGACGGGAAGATCACGGAGGAGGAGGTGATCAGCGGCTTCTACCTCGTCCCCGCCTGCTCCCACAAAGGCCGCAAAGAGAATGAGTGGCGCCTGTCTTTCGCCCGCAGCGAGGTGCAGCTGAAGAAGTGCATCTCATCCAGCCTGATGCAGGCCTACCAGGCCTGCAAAGCCATCATTATCAAGCTGCTGTCCCGCCCCAAGGCCATCAGCCCCTACCACCTCCGCAGCATCATGCTTTGGGCCTGCGACCGCCTCCCCGCCAACTACCTGGCGCAGGATGACTTCTCCGCCCACTTCCTACTCGGCCTGATCGACGACCTGCAGCACTGCCTGGTCAACAAGACATGTCCCAACTACTTCATCCCCCAGTGCAACATGCTGGAGCACCTGTCGGACGAGGCGGCCGTGCTTCACGCCCGTAAGCTGTCCTCGGTGCGCTCCGACCCGGCCGAGCACCTGCGCACCACCATCGAGCACGCCAAGGCGGCCAACCGGCTGACGGTGGAGCTGCAGTGGCGGGGCAGCTCCAACAACCTGCCATCGCCACAGTCCGACGCCGGCGGCGAGAACCAGCCCGACGACCGTCTGGCCAAGAAGCTCCAGCAGCTGGTCACAGAGAACCCGGGGAAGTCCATCTCGGTCTTCATCAACCCGGACGACGTCACGCGGCCACACTTCCGCATCGACGACAAATTCTTCTGAGACTGAGACGCGTTCTCCCAGACGACCTCTGCCTCCTCTCCCTCCTCTCTCTGCCTTCCTCCTCCTCCTCCTCCTCCTCCTCCTCGCCTGGTGCCCTGCCTCCTCTGAAACTTAGTTTTTTTACCTTTTTTTATTTTTCTCTGCCACAGAGTGAAGTGAGGTGATCGTCTAGTTGTGTCTGCCACAGTTTTTTAAGTTTTATTTTTCTATTCCCTCTCCCCTCTCCCCTCCTCTTCACTGTGTGCCCTGTGTTTTTTACCTGCTGAATGCCTTTTACATAGACAGCTGAATAGCAGCAGGTCCTTTTTAAAACTGAAGGATTAGGCCAAAAAAATCCACCTTCAGATGGAATTCATGTTCCTATGTCACGGTAGTTTAATGTAATTATCAGGGATCCTGGAAATGAGACAACCCCCCCCCAAAAAAAAACAAAACAAAAAAAAACAAAACACAGGAGCTTGTTCAGATTGTACGATGGGTTCACTGGTCTAGGTAAGGGTCAGTAAACTGTATTAATCAGGTCACATGATGGTGATAACTGTCCAGTCATCACCACCGAGAGAATAAAAGCTCGCATTGCACCTTTTATTTACTAAAGAACTTCAACTGGAACCGATTCAGGGGAAAAAATGAGCAAAGATGAATTACTTGTAAAAACTGAAACATTCGAGCAAAGACGTTACGAACCTTTTCTCACTTATTCACAGTTTTAAGAATCTGATCAGTTATTCATTTTATGAATTACGACTCATCTAATAATTAGGATTTAGTTTGATAAGGTTATGATGAGAGACTCTCAGATAAAAGCCTATTTGCTTTGATCTTATTAGTGTCTTATAATCATGAGTCTCAAAATAAAGTTTCTCATAAGGAAATTTTCTGCAAGTCAGAGTTATGAGAAACGTGAACATCTCAGATTCTGAGTCATTACTCTGAGCAGCTACCTGATATAAAAGCTTGTTGATATTATGAGAATTTATGAGGATGTTTCTCATCATAATCTGATTGTGAGTCAGTCAAAGGTTTAAGGTATAGGTTTTAGTATGATTTTTTTTTTCAAGTTCTCAGTTTCACATCAAGCAACAAGGTACAGCAACAAGATTGTAGAACAAGACTGTGTGTGAGATTGTACCCGAGTTCAGGGGGCCGGGGGGGGGCTCAGAGCCGGAGCAGAGATGACATGGTTGTGTCTGAAGGTGGATTTTGTCCCTCTGAGGAATGTCTTAGTCCCGCCCGGGGACGATGGTACTAACGTCTTAGAAACTAACTGTAAATAGCAGAAAACTGACTGAACTCTGGTGTGTGTAGACAAACGATATAGTGACTGACGACGACGACGATGATGATGATGATGATGATGATGATGTGTGGACTCCTTTTCATCTAACTTTGCACAGAATGTAAAAAAAAAAAAACAAAAACCCCCACTTTTCCTGGTGATGGCGGACGTGGCATTCATTCTGATTCTGAAATGACGGATCATATCACTAGACTGGCGACGCTTTACCAGGAAACCGTCACACTGCGCGTTTTTAATGTGTGTTAACCGGTGGAGTGGCGGAGAGTACACGGCGATACTGCAGCGGTACATCGTCACTAATACTCTTATGTAATGTGCTGGCCTGGTTCATATAAGAGTGGAGCATGTAACTCGTACTGTGTTTTACTTGGGGGGTCAGGTGGCCGGAGACCACCTCAGCTATATCAGTTCCTGCATTCGGGGGTTGGGAATAGGGAGTGTCCGAACAATGTGCTGCTCACTGTTAAACAGTGCTGAAAGCTGCAGTCTCATCAAAGCCCCCCCAAAAGCATCTGCAGCCGCCGCCTCCGCCGTTCAATCTCAGGTTAACCCACTGCAGTGTGACCGTCCTCCGGTGACACTGACTATCTCTGTAGAAATTATATCACCGGCGTCTCCCTTCACTTGTTCCTCTCACTCTCCTCTTTGCTTTGATCGGAAGTGATCGCACGGTCCAATATGCTTCACTGTTTCTGTGCCACCTCAAGTTTTGTTTTGGTTTTTTTTTGTTGTTTTTTTTTACCTGATTTATATTTTGCCTTCAGCTGCTCTTTTGTGTTCTGATGTGTCGAGGATTCAGCTCAATTCAACCGGCTCAGGAACCAGTCGGGTCCTGTTTATATAAGGAGTCTCTGTAGGAGTTGAGACCCCCCCCCTCCCCAAAGCTGTCAGCCTGCGGTAAAGAAACCAGCTGGTACAATATGTAATCTAATCGGTTTGGCAGCGTTTCTGTGTTTTGTCAAGGTTCGGTTTGACCAAACCAACTGGTCAGAAAACAACATGAAACGGGAACATGTCTACAGGAGTTCTTTTCTTCACCGGCAGGTTGAGAACATGATCATCAGAAACCTCCTCTGGCTGAAGTGGCTGAGCTCACGTCAGTGGCACAAGAGGCTCTAAAGCCACGGCTCCTCTGAGTTTTTCAAATGTCAATGGGCCAAATGGATCAAATTCAGCTGTCAGAAAAGTGTCCAGAGCTTTAGTTTATTTCTGTGTGTGAATAAGATAAAACTAGTTTCAGACGCTGTCAGATGTGGTAAACACGTCCTTCAAAGCAGACAGAGAAAGTGGATAAGATGCCGTTGCATCAGTCCAAGAACTTATGGTTATGACTAATTTCCTACTTGAGATGCTTCACAGATTCGCAGATTCGGGTCCTTAACCTTCTGTCTCCAGTCATGACACAAACAATTGCCTCTGGTTTTCTCTGCTGCTGTGTGGGAGAGGAAAACCCAAAAACCGAATCCTATAGTTTAGTCTCAACAGTATTTCTAAAAGTCTGCAACAGACATCTGCTGTGGTGCATTTTTCTCTAAGCATTGTGGGAGCTGTAGTTGGTCCTGAGCTGGTTGCGTTGAAGACGAGTCAGTCCCAGTTTTTGTTGTTGTTGGGGGTTTTTTTTGTTTGTTTGTTTGTTTTTCCTCCTGTCGTCCCGGACATTTCCAGAAAAATGCCAAAAAAACCCCTGCAGACATCTGACCGGCAATGTAATCTCCATATCCTCATCCTCAAGTGCAATTAGTGACACTACACACACACACACACACACACACACACACACACACACACCATGTAGCATCACCACTGAGAGACAGTAAAAGAAGTTTAAAACCGGTTTTAGCAAAGATGCACACACACGGACCCAAGAACACTTAACCTTCCACAAACTAACACATACATACACTCTCTCTCTCTCTCTCTCTCTCTCTCTCTCTCTCTCTCTCTCTCTCTCTCTCTCTCTCTCTCTCTCAGAGGTTTTCACACCATCAAAGTGCCACACACTCTCCTGCTCTATGGAAATGTGATCAGTGTGTTGTTCTTCTGAGCTTCATGACCTTTGACCTTACTCCTCTCTGTTCAGAATTGTGATTTTTTTTTTTTAATTTTATATTCTCTGTATCTTGCTGCTCTGCTTTATTCTGATGATTGATTTCTTTATGTAATGTTGACGTGGATGGGTTAACCCTTCAGATGGCAGCTCCTCCCCCCGTATGTGAAGGTTCTCCACTATATTTCACTGTACAGTAGAGTCATCATAAAGTCTTTAAACCACAGTCTGGTCTCAGCGAGTTACTATAAATCATCTCTCCATATAAACTCTATAATTGGAGCTTTTATTGGTAAAGAGCTCTGGAATGAGTCAAATCAAGAATTGGTAACTTTTTTCCTTTCTGCTTGTTGCCAGATTTTAGCCTTATTATCCTGCAGGATTTGGGATGAAGAGAAAAATGACCATCTTTGTATCTTGTACATAAAAAGTTAGTCATGTGTCACATGGGATAATTGCTTGTTAATACACAAAAAAGTATTCATTTTTTAAATTCCCATCTCAGGACTTTGAGTCTGTGTTAGAAAAGAAAGAGGCAGAATTCAGTTGCCGTGACTCCAAGTTTAAATCACGCACACATGGTGGGGCAGTAGTGTCCTGTCAGTGGATGTGGAGATTACGTCTCATCAGTTCAGTTCCCTTCATGGCCGCAGCCTCAGTCCTGAGCTCAGTCTTCTGACACCAATGCATGAGTCAAGATCCAGAAATATTCAGACAGTTAAAAAATTTCTCTGATCACGTTCAGTTTTAAAATCTCGGTCACACAGGGCAGAGAAAGTCGGACTGACACCCAGGTGATTGCTGATTCAAATCCACCCGAAGACATCAGGATGTAAATGTTGAAGTTTCATGTCGTTGATGTTAAAGTACCTCTCCCTGCCACAAGGGAGCGGCAGTGAGGAGATGAATGTGTGAAATGTGAAGAATCAGGCCCGGTCTGTGAGGAAGAGGAGGCTGCCAGTCAGCTGCCGGTGTCACTGAGCCAGATGAGCTGAGATCCGATCTGAACGGCTGCTGCCTGTAGAGACTCCGGCTCCGGCGACGCAGAACCAACCTCGTGAACAGCACTTGGTAACATGACTCGGCCTCTGGTCTGGTCTTTCCCCTGAGCCACAGTCTGGCCCGTCCAGCCGCCAGGTTGACGTCCTGGCTCGTGTTGACCGGTGGGCCTGGTCTTAGTTCACAGGGCGGATCCGGTTTCAGACCAGTCAGGCTCTGTTCAAATGTGACCTCAGTGTCAGGGATCGGGTTCCCCTTTACATGCTGGGTGGGCCTGGGTCTAAACTGCACTGCCGACAAAATGCTGAGGCTTCACCATGTTGTGGAGATGTCAGGTTCATTAGTCCAGCACCAGAGTCTGGAAAAACACACACACACACGGTTCATGTTTAGTTTTCTCTGCTGATGGCCAAATAGCTCTTTGGTGATCTTAAGCAAAAGTTTAGTATTGAAAACTGAAAGTGAGAAAATGATCTACACAAAAGTTCACAACATAGTTTATTCCTTTTTGTTGTCTGATCCCAGGTCCAGGTCCAGGTCTCAGAGTAAAGAAAATAGTCCTGGACTGTGAACAGTTAACGATTACGTGACCACAGGAAAATGTTGGCTTGTGACGCTGAGGTGAATAATCCTGTGACATGTCTTGACTACAAACCTTAACCAGGTCAGTGTCTCATGAACGTCCATGTCCGCCACGGGAAGAACAAAACCCACCAGAAGTGACAGAGAAAAGTCCAGGTTTTGACTCTTAATCCCCAGAATCCAGAATCATGAGAGCATGAAGCCTCATAGACTGTTGTGATCACATGAAGGAAACAGGATGAGCTGTAATCTCCATTTCTAGATTTCTCTTCCCACGTCCAGCACCAACATGGTCCTTCATCTGCAGTTTGAATCTTGGTCCAACCTGTGTCCAGGTTCTTTCATCCTTCTGCAGGATGTAGAAGAATTCCCACTCTCCAGGTGGTCACAAATGCAGCATCCTGTCCTTTCCTCTCCTCTCTTCGTCTCCTTGTTTCCTCTTCTTGTCTCCTCTCCTTCCCTCCCCTACTCCTCGTCAGAGCGGTTATTGTGCCAACAGGAAACTGTCCATTACCCTCCAATATAAACACAACATATGTTCTGTGTGTGTGTGTGTTTACCTGCTTGGATCAAAGACTCGTCAGTGAAAGATGGTCCACCCACAGCATGTGATCTGTGAGAGTAATCATGGTTAATGGAGTAATGGTTCAATGGTGTAACTGTGTAATGGAGTATTGGTGTAATTGAGTAATGATGGTGATTCTTGAGGTGGACAAAATAACAGAAACACCCTTCAACAGTTTTGATAAAGCCTGAACATGAGGCCCTTCATGATGGAGGGTTTTGTTTTGGCTGGTTGTTCCTAATAAACTGACCCCTGAGCGTTTAAACACAGTTATAAACAAGACGTTTCCTTTAAAAGGTAGAAACCAGCTCCAGGATCTATTTGTCTTGTCCTTGAACAGACGCACTTTGTTGTTACGGTCACTGCACATCACACACCTGGGTGTTTTAACACCTGTTCACACACTATTATAAAAACTCGTAAATCTCTGTTGAAAACCTGGGACATAAACTAGCCTGACTCCCGATTAGAGCGACACTTTACTACATTTACATCTAAAGAGAAACTAAGACACCAGAAAAGTTTTGGATCCTGCTGGAGACCCGGAGGGGACATCTGAGAAAGACCTGATCCGGGTGAGGAAGGGGGGCAGGCGAGACTGAATCCAGAACGGGTTGGAACTATTCTGGGGCAATGTGGTGTTTGGCTGGTCTCTCTCAGTCTCAGACTGGTTCATGGCCAGTTTCCTTCCAGCCGACTGTCAATCCCTCAGCCCCGTGGAGCATCTGTCCTCCCCTCCTCTGGAGGTCTCTGACCACCAGCCACATGACCAGACGTCCCTGTGGGACAGGTTGACGCTGGACGTCCGGATGTGTCCTCAGAGGACCGATCAGGGCGGATCTGGCTGCAGGGAGACTCTGTTCCACGTGGACCAAGGAGGGGACGGAGGTCCGATCCGGATGAAACGTAGAGGACAGGGTCGTATTTCTACATCTGTAGCTGCTCTAAAAAAAAAAACGTATTTTATATTTCATCACTGGAATAACTTTAGTTTCATTTTGTTCTTGGGATTACTGATTAGTAATAAAATAAAATAAGATAAAAAATCAAATGCAAATTGCAGCATTTCTGATTCACATCCATTGATTTTAATGGAATCTTGGTGTCTACTGAATAAAAGAGTGAAATTAATGAAATCTACTTCAGACATTAATGGCCTGTGCTGTCAGCATCCCAGACCTGGTCCTAGACCTGGTCCCAGACCTGGTCCTGAGACCTGGATCAGGTGTTTAGTTGCGTCGTGCAGTGTGGATTAACTGTTGTACAAAACTGTGACTGATTCTTCATTAAACAGTCAGATCAGGTCTTCCGCTTGTGAAGAATGCGGTTGTTTACCAGACAGGGGGCTGGTAGTGAAGGACGTTCTCTGGGTGCATTGTGGGAAATGTAGGATCCTGTGGTTTTGGACTTGTGAGTTCTCTCACAACAGCCACTTCATGGAGGAGAAACATTGGACCAGCGGAGAACTGATTTAAAACAGTTATGTCTGTCCTCAGAGACCAGAAGGACCAGGAATCCTGCAGCAGATGGTCTGGACCCCACAGAGACCTGGTCTCAGCATCATGGAGTCAGTCTGGGACCACATGAACAGACAGGAGACACTGAGACAGACTAGATCCACAGTTGGATCTATCCACCGAAGCTGGTTCTCCAAGATCCTCAGAACAACCTACCTGACAAGAACCTGATAAAACTGTGTTTAGATGAACTGAAGAGAACTGGTTCTGGTTTAGAGGCAAAGGGGGGTCACAGCAAATACTGATCTGGTTTAGGTTCTTTTTTCTTTTTACTGCAGTTTGGATGAAGTTCACTGGGAAATAAAATCATTTCCACTGTGCTTTTTAATGTGTGTTTTCACATCATAGAAAATGTGACTGATCTAAACCTTTATTATGGGGGGGGGCAGACTCCACCTCTGATACTATCAACATTAATGTAGCTGTCAGAGGATGGGGTGATAATAATGCCCCCCCCAACCTTCCCGCCCCCGGATACTAAAGGTTCATCATCATCATCATCATGTCACCTTAAAAACTCCTCCGGTGGTGACGTCACTGTGCTGTCCTGGCTCGAGCTGCAGCAACACGGCGCGAGCAGAGAGAGAGAGAGAGAGAGAGAGGGAGAGAGAGAACAGCAGCGCGCGGACACAGCACAGGTGAACGCACGAGCCTCAACGTCCGCAGGAAGAGAAAACGGAGAAGAAGAAGAAGAAGAAGAAGAAGAGGAGAAATCGCCGCGGTGTGTTTCTGTCTCTGTCCCCGCGGGTCGGTTCCTCCCGGTGCCTCCCTCCTTCCTCCGCATCCTCCTCCTCCTCCTCCTCTCTCCCGCCGGTATCGATCTATCAGCGGACGATCAGCGATCAGATTTTCCTGCGGCTCGACGCTTGTTGACTACAGCTGATTCAGGAAGGAAGGAAGGAAGGAGGGAAGAAAGGAAGGAAGGAGAGGAAAGGAAAGGAAAGGAAGAAGGAAGGAGAGCAGGCAAGTGGATTTCTTACGGGGGCAGGAAGACCACCTACCGCACCGGGACATGGAGGGCAAAGAGAAGGCACCGGCAGGTAGGGGATGGGTGGAGGGGAGGATGGAGGGAGGGAGGGAGGAGGAGGGTGGGGGAGGAGGGATGAATGCTGATGGAGGGATGGATGGAAGTTTCCTGACACTGGAGGGATGATTGGGAGGAAGTTGGTGCTTTTTTTCCCGTTGAGGGGGGGTAGATGGAGGGGTGGAGATGCTGACGGGATGGAGGGATGAGGGACGGGTGGAGGGAGTGATGCATGTTGGGTAGAAGTGTACTGCGGTATCCTGCTGCCGCCGCTGCTCACATCCTGAATGCAGCTGCACTGGAGCTTTTAGGTGTGGTTATTATGGGATGGGGTGCAGTGTGTGTGCGTGTGTGTGTGTGTGAGTGTGTATGGGTGTGATTGAGTGAGTGAGTGAGTGAGTGAGTGTGTGTGTGTGTGTGTGTGTGTGTGTGTGTGTGTGTGTGTGTGTGTGTGCGCGTGGCTCAGCTGTGTTTGTTTTTAACCGTATTGCTGAAACACTGAGAGGATCCTGATGCAGCAAAACAGAGAGAGACACACAGACAGGTGGTGGTGGGCTGAGGGGGAGACAGGGGGCTTAAG
Organism: Istiophorus platypterus; assembly: GCA_016859345.1. Classification (NCBI taxonomy): domain Eukaryota; kingdom Metazoa; phylum Chordata; class Actinopteri; order Istiophoriformes; family Istiophoridae; genus Istiophorus; species Istiophorus platypterus. Next base: position 852,019 of record CM029116.1, read on the forward strand.
AGGCAGAGACAGGTGGGTGGACAGACAGATAACAGGCTGGAGAGAAAGACAGGATGTTGCGGGCAGATAGATAGGAGCCTAACTAGACAACATGAGGAGCTGAGACAGACAGACAAGACTTGGACACGGGGCAAGTAGGGACAGAGGGACAGACAGGAGGGCAGAGAGAGAGACAGGAGGGCAGAGAAAGAGACAGAGACAGCTGGGAGACAGATGAGATGCAGAGAGACAGGTATAAGGTCTGACAGAGAGAGAAAGGCTGGTAGAACTGAGCAGAGAGACAGACGGGAAAGTTTGACAACAAAGGTAGAGAGACAGATCAGAGAGGAAAGAGACAGATATGAGGTCAGAGAGAAAGGCAGGAGGGGAGGGAGACAGGTCAGAGGCTACAAAGGTAGAAAGATGGTCACAGAGAGAAAGGCAGACAGGTAAAGAGGTAGAGGGACAGACAGGAGGGTTGACAAATGACAGAGAGAGACAGGAAAGTCCAAAAATAGACAGGGGGCTTAAGAGACAGACAGGTAGTTAGATAAACAGATAGAAGGCCATAAAGAAAGACAGGATGGCAGACGGGTGAGTGCATAAATAGACAAAACAAGGAGGTGAGACAGACAAAAGACTTGGACAGGGGGCAGGTAGGGAGAGAGACACAGACAGGAGGACAGAGAGAGAGACAGGAGGGCAGTGAGAGAGAGAGAGAGAGAGACAGCTGGGAGACGGATGAGGTGCAGAGAGTTGGGTATAAGGTCTGGCAGAGAGAGAACAGCTGGTAGAACAGAGCAGAGAGACAGACGGGTATTAGGAAAGAGAGGAAGACAGGATGTTGCAGGCAGACAGGTAAGGGGTTAGACAGACAGAGAAGAATGTCGACAGATGGTCAAAGGTCTAAGAGACAGACAGGACAGTTGGAAGACAGACAAGAGGGCCAAAAAACAGTGGAGACACAGGTGGAGGTCTGTTAGACGGAGGGGGCAGAGAGACAGGTATGACTGCAGAGAGACAGACAGTAAGAGGGTAAGACAGGGAGAGATATGACAGAGACAGAAGAGTGGGCAGATAGACAAATAAGAGACTTGAGACAGGCAGATAGATAGACAGCAGGATGGCTGATAGGACACACGAGGTCAGACAAACAGGTTTGAGTGATGTTCAAAGGGCAAAGAGACAGACAGAAAGACAGACAAGAGGGCAGAGGGAAAGACCGTAGAGCTGCCAGACTGGTAAGAGAGACAGACAGGAGGACTTGGAAGATGGCAGGAGTACGGCAGTGAGACAGACAGACAGACAAACATGTCTGTTCATGTGTGTCCTGAAGTGAAGTCCACACAGAGTGATGCATTCTGGGAGCTGTAGTGTAGCCCCTTTATTTAGCAGCCTTAACTGGACCAGAGCCGAGAAACTGGCCCACATTCGGTCTGTGAGTCCAGGCCAGATCCTGCACTCACACAGTCCTGGGTCTCAGGGGTCAGAGGTGGGACGAGCTGCTGGTCTGGCTCCCGCTGCCGGTGCCTTGTGTCACTGAACAAAGCATTGACCCACGTCCACCTGGTCTCCATGACGACGAATCAAGATCTCAACAGAGATTATTTCAGAGTAAAGGTTAATTATGGCTAAATTCTGCTCAACAGATGTTTTAGACATGAGCCCGTTTGTCTGCTGGTTTCATTAGTTGTTAGTTTCTCATCTCTGCTACTTTCACTGTAACTTTATCATGTAGAAAAATGACTTTTAATCATTTCTCACGTTTTACTGTGTCGAGTCTTTTGGTAAAAATCAGCTGTCAGGCTAAGCTAAGTGTTGCAAACCTCAGTAGTGATTAGTGCAGGGCTGCAGTCTCCCGGTCGCTTGGTTGGATGGTTGATTTGTTCTCGTCCGACCAAATTCATTGGTCAGACAATCCCAGAGGCACAGCCTACCTGTGACCCCCCCTAGTAGCATAGCCGCCCGCTCTAACGTCAGGCAGCCTGGACGAATACGTGCTGTTTCGTTGCTGTTGCACGTTGATAAGTTGTGTCAACAAATTGTTGGGCTTTGGTTCTGGCTGTTCCGACAGAGTGGATTGTCACAGGAGCCGTTAACAGGCGCCTGCTCTCTTCATGAGCCTGTTTATAAAAAGGCTCAGTACTGCTTTGATGCAATGTAGCACAGTTTGAATGTTATTTATATCAAACCATTTTCTGATGCCCCCCCTGAAAAGAAATACATATTTAAATAATTAAATTGACATCAGAAACATGCGGTGACTGTTGATGAGGAAAATCTTTGGTTGAGCCCCAGAAAACACAAACAAAATAAACAGCAGTATCTCAAATCTAAGTAGATTCGACAGCTTTTGTTTTAGTGATGTTTTGGAATCTGACCTCTGACCCCTCAGAGGAAGTGTAAACGTGTAACCAGGGCCAGTCATTTTCCACCCCCTCCTCTATTTTTGTCATTTGTTTAAAATTAAAACCTTTCAACATTGTCTGATTGTTGACAGATACAGGTCTGAATAAAAAGAATTCGATTTCTGATTATCAGGATTTTTATTCTGATCTATTTGATATCGATTCTTAAAATCCCGAGATGGATCTTTGCCGTCGTCTCCACGGTCCCGTAAAGCGAGACGTGGATACTACAGTCTCAGAGCTCGGCCTGTGTTCGGTTAGGAGATGAAGGCCGAGGAAGTCGACTGAGCAGTGTGTGCTTCTACTTTACTCAGGCTGTCCCTGTCATGGGGTGGTGGGGGGGTGGAGGGGCTAGCAGCTTTCTCCAGATATCAGCCTGACGTCCTGTCAACACAAGCAGCGGATGAATCAGTGAGGCGACTCGGTTTCCGTCCCGTCTGCTCCGATCGTTACAGTGGACGTCGTCCTCAGCTGAGTCTTATTCTGAACGTCCATGTGAAGACGGACGGGACAGAGTTTATTTAAAATATGTATAAAGATGATGCTCTGGTAAGAGCTTCAGGTTTTTTATTATTCCTGTTCAACTGTGTAAACCAGAAACATGTAGATGAATCGTGTTTTAGTTGTTCTACATTCTCCAGGGAAAATAAATCTTCGCTCCAGTTTTTTGGCGGATAATGTGACTTTACAGTTTTATATTCAAGGAAACATTTGTTGAGTGCAGAAGAAATTGAAGCTCCTCAGGATAAATTCTGAGAAGAGCTTTATGCGGCTCCGGTATTTATCCGATGTAACCGAATCATCAGGAATCGAATCGAATCTTGTGGATCGAATCTGAAATCAGACCCAGTCAGATGAGAGGTCCAGCCCTGAACAGAGGCTGAAACAGGTTCAGTTTATTTTCATTCAAACTGACCTGAGACCTGAACTCAGAGCTCCGTGTGTCAGAGCAAAGACTGAAACTGCGTGTATCAGGACACGTGATTGGTCTTTTCGGGTGTTTTCGTGTCCAGATAAAATCAACCAGACATTGATGGGTTTACACTGAACCTCTCAGGGCTCAGACACGTATCTAACCCTGATGAGACACATGGACTGACCCAATGTGATGCGTCTGGACCCGATCCTGGTGCCGCTCCCATCCTGGTCTCAGTTAATCCCCGTCCTCGGCGCCGAGTGAGAACCGCTGATGTCAGTGAAGCGTTCGGCCACGGTTTAAACCGAGGAGATGAGCACCGGACGCCAGAGTGAGTCAGCTCCCTGCCCAGGACATAACGGCTGTGTTATATCGCCGAGACCGTGGCCGTCGCAGCTTCCAGCCCACGTCAGCTTCAGTTTCTCTCTGAGAGTGAGACTCCCTGAGGTCTCACTGCTCTCGTGTCTGTAAACTGAACGTACAGGAGAGCAGCGGCTAGTTAGTTTAGCTCAGCATGACACTGTTACTGTACATCCCTGTAGAATCATATGTGGATTAACTGGAGACTTTTATTTTGGAGGAACATATTGCCATTTCCTAGTTTTTCCTTATGTTGCTGATCATCTTCTTTGTTATGAACCGATTTGTCCATAAAATGTCAGGAAGGAGGGAAAAGTACCTGTTAGAACGTCCTGCTGCTCCAGGTGACAAGATTCAGGTACTGTGACTGTGACAAACGTCCTGAATGATATTCAAACTAGTCGGCAATTTATTTTCCGTCGACTGTCTATTCGGTTAATTGACTGATCTCCAGAGTGAATATGTTGTGAGTATGCTTTTATTGGGAATAAAGACGGTTTCTTGTAAAGGTCAGACAGGAAATATTCTGCCTTGTAACAGGAAGTATTGTAAATGTCTTATTGTACAAACCGCACTTGTCGTACTTGAATGTTCTGTTGCTTCACAACTACAAGTGATGGGTGTTGGGCCATAAACCGCTCAAAGAGAGTCGTGGACAGTTTGGTCCTGAGTCAGAACCGCCAGAAGGAGGGGGAAACGGCGGGTCTGGCTCGGTCCAAAGGGACAGAATCCTTTCCTGAGACCATCCAGACAACGTCACGGTCGACACTGGTCTTTCCACACGTCACCCTGGCGTGTGCACGCTGTAAAATGTCCCCATGCTGCACTGCCCCCGTTGGATAGTTCCACCTTTTTCTCAGGTAACAAAAGTGAAGTCTGAAACTTTCCCAGGAGTCGATGGTCAGAAAGACGCCGTGGTCGACACTGAACTTCCTCAGATCCCCAGTGACGAACTCGCCAACCAACAGGCAGACAGAAAGACGGGCAGGACAACAGAAAGCTCTGTATATCCACACTGACCATCAATGTACAGCATCAAACCTTCTGCCTGAGGATACAAGGCTACAGAGAGAAAGTGTGTCTGCAGTCTGATCCGGTTATTGATGACCGATCACAGTGATTGATCACCCAACAACAAACACTGACGCTCAGGGTCAGGCAGGAGGAGGCTGCAGCTCCTGGGCACTGTTGTCAGATGGTTAATGTGATGTTATGGCTGGTGCAGAGAAGATTCATATAAATCATCAGATTTCTTAGGATCTCAGAGGGAAACACAGAATCTGTCAGGTTCTGCTCCATGTTCCAGAGTCTTTCTGTAGACGTCCATGTGCAGGTCCAGGGGAGGGCTGTCCCCCGTCTCACCTGTCTCACCTGTCCCACCTGTCTCACCTGTGACTGTGGACTGACACACCTATGAACACATCCTGACTCAGTTGATTTTTGTTTGGGAAGAATTTGATTCTTTTTTTATAAAATCAGCAGCCAGGTGAGTGTTGTGTCGTCCCATCAGGGGCAGGTGCAGGTGCAGGAAGTGTTCATTCATATGATGTGTGAATGGAGGACGGAGCTGTCAATCATCTAAACTAAACTAAGGCCTGGTGACCTGAGCCTTCATTTCTGTTCCAGCTCAGTCTGGATTTAGTGGGTCTTTTGGACCAGCTGGTCTGTGATTGGCAGGGGTGGGGCCTAAAGAGGCGGGATCTACTGTAATCACAAAGAAGAGCAGTGTGTTAGTGTGTGTAGTTGTGTGTGTGTGTGGTTGTGTGTGTGTGTGTGTGTTTGTTTGTTTACAGCAGACAGATCAGTGTGTTCTATTGATTCTGGGATCAAATTCACACGATTCAGGACTGTAGTGACCTGCTGCCCAGACCAGAGTAACCTGAGAGACTGAATGGACATACACACACACACACACACACACACACACACACGCACACACGAACACAGCAGCCAAGAGTAGGTGTGTATTTCTTATTGATTCTGTTTGTGGTTCTACTTATAAGCTGAGAAAGACCCAAACACTGTCTGACTGTGTGTGTGTGTGTGTGTGTGTGTGTGTGAGAGAGCGATGCTTGATATCTAATCCAGTTGTAAGTCTTTGAGAAAAATGTACTTATCCATCAATAAAATAAGATAATCAATAAAAACAGTAGCCAACTGTCCGTTAACAGAGTAAAATAATAAAATTGGAATCTCTTTGATAAAAGGGAAATTGAAAAGTTTCTATAAAACGTTATGTTGATTCAAGGTCTGAACCAATCAGCTCCTAGATCGAGACGGAGCCAGGCGTTACCCATCAAGCCTCGGAACCCGGGTTCCGTCGGAGCATATTTACCGTGATACTCGCACTGTGCCGCACAGCAGCAATGGTGGAGGTTCCTCAGGGCTCAGCTTGGCGGTGGTGGCCCCCACCCGTACTAAGCGTTGACAGTTTATTTTCTGACCGTAGTGATCAGCCACAGTGTGTGTGTGTGTGTGTGTGTTCAAAAATTAGCACTTGTTTAAGGCCTCATGTTTCTCTCATACAGACACACAGACACACAAAAACTCACACACACTCTCCCCTCCTCCACTGTGTGAGACGCGAAGATAAACAGCAGGAGATGCTGAGCTCAGCACAAACAGGCTGATGAGTTTGTGTGAGTGAGTGTTTGTGTGCATGTGTGTGTGTGTGTGTGTGTGTTTGTGTGTGTGTGTGTGTGTGTGAGAGAGTGAGTGTTTGTGTGAGTGTGTGTGTGTGTGTGTGTGTTCGTTGTTTGTGTGTGCCCCTCCCTGGTTTATGGCCTTTTGTTCTCTGACGGTTTCCCTTTCTCTCCGTCAGCTCTCAGCTCTCTTCCTCGTTCAGAATCTCATTCAGTTAAAACTTTACCTTTATTTTTCCTTCTGTGAAGATAATGACCTCATCAAGCAGCTGATAGCACATTACCTGTCCATTTAAAGGTGCAGGTCATCTTCTCTGATTGACCCAACACCTCCGACGCTGTCGACCTTTGACCTATGAAATGTTGTTGGTTCTGTTAGTGTGTCCTTAGCTCTTTGTATTTTCATGTTCAGAATAAGTTTGTTGTTTAACTCGTTTAATTTGAAGGACTTTGTGCTGTCGTAGATGAGTATAATACACAGTATATATGATGCTATAACCATATATTATATATTTAGGAGACAAGCTAATTTCGGTTTATGCTCATTCAGAAGCTTCACTTTGTGCTTCTGCTGAATTTTGTCTCCTTTATATTCACCCCCCCCCCCATTAATTAGGCGAGGATACTACATCACCATTAGCATGGAGCCTAATATCACTCAATCCGAAATATCTAATATTAATCGATGCTAAAATGTTATTAGCATGTGGGTGCACTGATGGAGCATAATGCTGCCCCTGTGTTGACAGACAGGACGGTGTATAAACGCATGGTGTGGTCCGTCGCCATGGAGACAGAGTGAAGGGGCAAGAGACAGCCAATGAGAGAGAGAGGAAGGAGGAGAGCAAGAGAGCATTAACTCAAAGTGTATGTCATGTAGAGAGAGTAGGCTTTTAGTTATTTATGAGGCTCTGCTGCAAATGGTCTCTCCAACACACGCACACACACACACACACACACACACACACACACACACAGTCACACTTGTCCTACATTAGCTGTGAGGACTAATGAATTCTCAGGCCACTAACCCAAACCTGAACCGGATTCTAACATCAACTGTAAAACCAGGTCTTGACCCTCAAATATCCATTTGAAGTTGAGGACCGTGACAAAATGTCCTCACAAACCAAATCCAAACAACCATGAAAACACACACACACACACACACACACACACACACACACACACACACACACACACACGGGCTCCCTGCTGTGGCTCTGGGTTTGTGAAAAGTCTGACGTTATGCGACTGTGTGGCTGCAGCACACGAACACGACGGATTCGTCTCCACCAAACTCACTGCAGCAACCACTTCCTGTGTGGGGAAGCATTAACCGTCCTGTCAAAATAAAAGTCGCAGCCTGTTTGTAGGTGGCTTTAAGTGATAAATCTGGTGTCACAGAGATCACAGGTGAAACTTCCAGGCTCTCATCTAGAAGAAAGTCTCATTAAAAAACAGATTCACATTTGGAACGAATCTAATTATCTTATAATCTAGGCTTTCTCAGGAGCATGTTTTGTGGCTCAATCCGTGTGTTCAGGTAAAGACTTAACATCTAACATCCATCCAATATTTATGTTTTAAGTGGCTATGAATGAACTCCCATTTCCCATAAGCCCCAGGTGCTCAGAGCTAAATGTCGCAGCTCAACAGAAGCGATGAGCCCACGAACGAGTTGAGCGTTTGTGGGGAGTCTAAGACGAGTCTGGAAAAAAACCCAGCAGGATGGAGACAAGTGGACGCGGCAGAAAGGTTTTACACATCTCATGAAGTCATGGAATCTTCAACGTGAAGAACAAACTGTAAATATGTGGAATCTCTTCCTGTGTAGAGTCGCCACCACATTGTCATTGAATGCAGCACTAGTAGGAGTCAGTGTTTCTGTATTTAAAGTTGATTTAAGTTCACATTTTTCCAGTGTGTGTGTGTGTGTGTGTGTGTTTGTGTGTGTGTGTGTGTGTGTGTGTGTGTGTGTGTGTGTGTGTGTGTGCGTGCGTAGAATAGTGTACAGAGTATACACAAACAGTCACACACACAGACACTCTGTTGTTGCTCGGGTTATGAGTAATTCACTGTTCCTCCCATAGTGCTGCAGGGCTGCTCCGCCCCATGGATGAGCAACCCCCCCCCCACACTCATACACACACACACACACAATCACATGCATGTATACCAGGTGCAGTAATCCTAAAAACTGCAGTGCTGCAGGTACGTGAGGGGTCATTAGTGAGATGCTCAATAAGACCAGTGTCACAGGATGGAGCCCGTTACCATGGTGACTGTAGGTGTATGTATATGTGTGTGTGTGTGTGTGTGTGTGTGGGAGGGTGTTGTTATGATAATTATCAGAGCATTATCTTATTATTATTAAACAAAAAACTAATTTTAAATTCAAATGATAATAAACTGGATTTTGAAGCATCGTTTTGATGTAGAAACAGGCACAAAACTTTAGACGTTACACATTTCATCTGTTTTTACTTCTGTCAGATGTTAATAAAATCAACACAACCACAGTAATGATGCAGACAACATCTAACAATAACAAGTCATGTGGTTCTGGTTGCCACGGAAATTTGCAAACGCCGCGGCAGTTGACAACAGTCATGAATATCATGTTTGATCCAGATGAAGTGAAAATACACTGATGGATCAATATCCTGAGTATCAACACTCCTCTTCATACAGGAAGTCTAGATTTAGGCCTGAATCTGGGTCTGGGTCTGAGACTGTGTCTGGGACTGGGTCTTGGTCTGAGTCTGAGTCTGGGTCTGAGTCAGACTGGGTCTGGGTCTGGGTCTGAGTCTGGGTCTGGGTCTGAGTCAGACTGGGTCTGAGTCTGGGTCTGAGTCTGAGTCTGAGTCTGAGACCAGGTCTGGGTCTGAGTCTGGGCTCATATACGGGTCTGACCGATCCTGCTTGGCCTTGTTTTCCATTCCGACTGAAAACTGATTGATCTGAACCATGAGTCCAAACCTACAGAAGCACAGCTGGTCTACAGCTGGATCCACATCAGGACCTCTGAGGGTGAACCCTGAACAGGAAGTTCTTTTCAGACTCAAAAGACTCAAAGGCTGCAACTGATGATGTTTTCATCACTGATTAATCTGCCAGTGACTTTCTCTCTGGATTATTCGGTGATAAAATGTCAGACCAGCTCGGGGTCAGACTGGTTCGGGGTCAGACCGGTTCGGGGTCAGACTGGTTCGGGGTCAGTCGCTGATGAAGCAGCCAGTCTGAGGATGATGCCCCCCCCCCGCTGTCTGCCCTCTGCTGGTCAGGCTGAGGAATGACACACCTTGTCTCCAGTTGCAGTAACTACAACATAAGGTCCCGTGAAGGCCAGGCCCAGAATGAGGATGATGAGGGTGATGATAGGGAAGAGGATAAAGATGAGGATGATGAGGTCAATGATGATGTGACTGTGGCAACACAAATCAACAGAACCCAGATCAGAGGCTGAAGAGAAAAAACAACCAAAACTCTTGTGCACGAGATAAAATCAGCGATTTCAACTCAAGTAAAGGATAAAAAGAGAAGTCGTGTAAATAACATCTCGTTTACTGGAGAGAAATATCGGAAGATAAACTGCACATTAGTGTAATTACTGCTGCTGCTCAGGTATTGGTCTGGATTTTACGTCTCTGAAATATTCATCAGTGCTTCACTGCCATTAGAGACATCACTGCATCTCTAGTTTAGGAAGTGTGGACATTACTCCTGCTGAAATCTGAGCCCGTGAGAGGAGGAACCGTCACAGAGAGCCGGTTCTGGTGCAGACGCTTTTATTGTGAGCACGACTTCAATGTCAGGTAGAAAACGCCTTACAAGTCGAGCCGTAGGGATCGGGCTCCCATATACCTCTTCTTCTGAGAGGCTTCGGAAACAAACTTCAGAGAGAGAGGACGGAGCTCGAACTTCTTTCTCTGCTCGTTTTTAGGGTTTTTTTGCCGTTTTCCATGTGAACAGCTGAAGGTCGTCCACCTCAAGCCATGTACACCTGTGAGCACATCTGTCGCTGTCTTTTTCAGGTCTGTGTCCTGATTAAACTGCGTTTTTCCTCCCAAAAGACAAGGAGTTTTCACAGGGGTGAGGGGTTAAACTCCAGTTCAATGATTAAAACAAAGGAAAAAACTCAGTCTTCATACCCAACTTTCTCTGTAGTCCTTTGTTTTTATGGAGCTGGTGTCATCGAACTTCTGTTGGTTTTCTCAGACAGGGTAGTAATTATAAACCGGGGTGTGTGTGCATGGGGGGGCTGGTAGGCATGTGGTGTTTATGAGCCGCCGTTAAGCCACCACCTCATCGGGGACCGGGAGGAGGCCGGACTGGGTTTAACTCAACGGAGGAGCAGGCTGTTGCAGGCGACCGTAAAGTTTAGTTACAGCGTGTGGATGTGTCCTGTCCGTCACAGTTTATTGGCCTCTGATATTAATAGTTGTGTTCAGCCCCCACTCGCTGCTATTTACACTCTAGGAATCCGCCAAGCAGTGGATACTCTGTCGTATCCAGCCCTGCAAGATGTTCAAGAACCCAGTGATGGTTTAAATCCAGACTGCCGAGCACCTCAACGGGGTTTTTGGTTGTATGTGAATGTGAGACCTGATGAATGTCTGTGCTGTGGTTCATGGTGTCAACAGCCTCCAACCATCATACTGAGGTTCGCATTTTTCTACCATGAACAACACTAGAGATGATGTTATGAGATCAGAGCAACAGCGCTTGGCAACACGTTGATGTTCAAAACCATCAGTCCTCAGTAGTCATTACTAAAGTATTACATCGGTACTCAGTAGTCGTTACTACATTATTACATCGGTACTCAATAATTGTTCCTACATTATTACATCAGTACTCAGTAGTCATTACTACATTATTACATCGGTACTCAATAATCGTTACTACATTATTACATCGGTACTCAGCAGTCATTACTACATTAGTACACCGGTACTCAGTAGTCATTACTACAGTATTACATCAGTAATCAGTAGTCAGTACTACATTATCGTAACTCTGTGGTAGTTTCTGTTTCCAGGACCAGCCCTGCTGTCACAGTTCATCTTGAGACCAAACAACCACCCTGATTTTGGATGAGGCTGTGATTAGAGACAGGTTGTCTCTTGTGATTGAATCATTATTAACAGAACCAGGGTCAGTTTGCCATCATACATCATTAACATGGTTATTGTACAATCAGGCTGGTTCTACATCAGCTCTCCATTCAACCATTTCACTCTCATGGGCAAAACACCAAAATTATCACAATGAAATTGTCATGATTAAACCATTGTTAATTTGGAGGTTGTTAGAATTACTGACTGAATTACTGAAATTTCACAGAGGGCTAAATTAGAACCCTGCCCCCCCCCCCCCCCCCACCGTCACCACCAGAAAACGGAGCCACAAGGCCAGTCCTCCTCTCTGTTTCATACAGTGACAGGAGCCACTGAATAAACCAGCAAACACTGAGGCTGAGTGGAAAAAATACACTATAAACATGACACGCCCTCCCAGTGATTTATAGCAGCTAGGAGCAGGCACACAGTAAAACCTGCGACCTGATCCATGGTCATGACAGGATCGTATTTTACCACAGCGCCGCTGCGACAACAGGCACACGACCTAACTATGTCAATGAAAGAGCTGTATTTTAAACCCGTGGGCAGCTGAATAAGAGCTCAGGCCTCGTTAGTGTCAGAGACACAGGACGGAGACGTGAGGACTCTGAGGTGAGACGAGAGTCGTCTCTGTGTCCCGTCCTCGGCTGTCGCCACGAGTAGCTCGCAGCGTTAGCGTGACAACAGCTGGGTCGGTTGTCGTCACATGGGCGTCAGCCGTCGGAGGCATGTGCAGCAGAGACCAACAGACAGGAGCCCGGAGACGCCAGCAACTGCTCTGGTCCTCCTCTGAGTCGGTTCACCGAAGGGAAGGGCTGGTCGCTCAGCTCCCTCAGGGGCCTACCGACCGACCCGCGGACGCCGGCGATCTCTTGTCCCAGTCCACCCTCTGAGCCGGCTCGGGCATTCTCCCGCGATGACCCGCTACCGCAGCCTGTTCCGTCGTCTGCTGTCAGGCGAGAGTAAAGGAGTGGAGGTGGATGAGGAGGAGGGCATTGCCCAGAGGGAGAGCAGCCAGCAGGGTGAGTCCATGCCCAGATGCAACGCCGGGCTTCGATCCCTGTCCGCACAGCTGTCTCTTGTTGCCCTGATGGAAATCTACCTGCACCGGCGTGTTGTGATCAGTCTGTTAAGGTTTTAATCATCTTTAAATACCATTTTCCTTTTGATGATTGGTGAGACCCGAGGGAGAAGTCGGCAGGTTGCTCAGCTACATGATGTACTGGTCAGCTACTCCTACTCCAGTTTGACTTCTGGTTTAGTTTGTCTTGTTTTCTGATGGTGTATGTGATTTTATCTGTAAGTTGTAAGGAAAAATCCCTTCAGATGTACAGGTGTAAAAAAACATGGAAATTTACACTCAAACAAAAATAAAGATATGAATAATAGCAATGATAAAATGAAATAATCCCAATGATGAGCAGTATAATATAATAATGCCTCTTCCACAACTCAAAAGTACAGACTACACCTCGGTTGCGAGCTTCATCCGCACACAACTAATGAGAAATAAAATAGATCAGCGCTGCAAAACCGGATGACATGTCAGAGCCACTAAAACCTTCCTCCAAAGTAAAACTGAAGTAAACATGGTGAAGAACAAGAGTGAAAACTGTATATTCGACCTAAACAACAAGTCCTGAAGTCATGGATGTCAGTAAAATGTCTTTGAATTTAAAAGCTCTTCCCATAGTTTCACCATAAAAATCACGAGTGTGTCTGGATTTGATCTAAACGCCTCCAGAAGTTTTCGCACCACATGAATCTCTGAAGTGATTTGTTTTCAGATGCTGGAGAAGAAAGCAAAATGTAGATTAACTGTTGAAATATTCAAATTAATTCACTCATTTTCAGTCAGTTCAAGTTAATTTGAGTCAGTTGGATTCAATCTATGTCCATTTAAGTCAATTTGAGTCCATGTAAGTCAGTCTGAATAAGACAGAAAACTAAATGAATGACGGATGGAGGTTTTATCTGAGCTCTGATTTAACAAACCTGCCACTTATTTATATACTTAACATTTTTTAAATTGTGTCATGTTCAAACACACAAAGTTGTGTTTGCAAATAATTCACCGAGACATGCAACCATTAGGAACAGTCGGTCCCCGGTTTGCAGCAGGTGTAGGCGGCGTGAAGGGTCGTGACCTCTGTACAGTCCTGTTGTTCTTTAGCTCTGTGCTGGTTACTAGAATCAGTGAACGCAGAGCGGACAGAGAACATACAGCGTATAGAGGCAGGCTCAGTCTTGTTGGTGTGTGTGTGTGTGTGTGCGTCTGGTACATGCGTGTGTGTGAGTGTGTGTCTACAGACCAGGCAGGAGCTTGGGGAGTTTCTGAATTTGAATCCTCTAAATGCCGACTCGTGGTCCTCGTCCTTCTTGCCTGATGTTGGTAGATTATAAATATCGGCGTCAACATCTCTGATCAGGTCTCAGTGTCTCACACCTTCGCCGGCTCATGGCTGTTCACCTCTCACCTCACAGATATCTGCTCACACACACACGCGCAAACACAAGTATACGCCCTCTCTAAAACGTGCAGATGCAACAACTTCAGAAGCAAACAGCCACAATCTAATAGAAAGAAACTCAGGTTCTAAAAAGTTTTACTTTCATCTCTTGACATCATTTGACGAAAATCTGGCTGCTTTTTCACTTAAGAGACGTTCAGAGCTCATTTCTGTTTTTTCACACCGTAGTTAACGTGTGTGTGTGTCTGGGGGTGTTTCAACATATGGGTAAAATTAAAGTACACTGAGTTCAGTTGTTATGAAATGTTCTGTAGGTGCTGTTTTTGCACCTGAACCTAATCACATCTTAAAACAAAATGGGAAACATAAAACATAAAACAAATCCTTTTAGTCAGATGTACTAATGTAATAATGACTACTTTAGTAAGAGTTCTGGGCAACGGGTCAGAAGATGCTGGTTCGCATCGTCTGGGAAGACAATGATGAACGGTGCGTTTGGATGATTGTTGGACCGAACCAGACAGGAAATGTGCAGACAAACCGAGAATAGGTGCCAAAGGAGGCTGAAAAGCCCCTAGCCTCAGAATTGTCGACAGTTCTGTGTCCCCATCACTGCCTGTCACGTGGACAGATTGTGTTCACAAACACAATTCGCTCTTTCGCTTTTAACAAACCTGTTTATAAACCGTAAAGATTAAAAATAGATACCAAATCACTTGCACTGTATCAACTACCATGGAAATGATAAAGCAGGCAAATGGTTTTCACATATAATTGTACCTGCATTGACAAGAAAAAAAGATAAAAACAACACTCAAGTTGTAACTGTAACAAAATGAAGACTTTTCCTGAGCGAGACACACTTTACACCAGAACCAGATCCTTTAAACTCTAACAGAAGATTTACGGAACTCTGAGGTCCCTCAGCAGAGCAGAATACTGTCCCCTACAGACATGACGGGGGGTCCAGCCCCCCCAGAGGCATCGTCCACACCGTCTTACATCAACAGTATCGTTTATTTTTAGCATAGCAGAGTTTACCGTGTATTTATCGTTGTCTTGAGACGGTTCGTTACAGGTTCTACATGTAAACACAGGACTAGGAACAACTGGAATCGATCATCATCAATAAACCAAATAAAAACTACATTTAAACTGTGAAAGAGAGAATCTGAGGAAGTTATGTCGGTCAGAAGTCAGAGGTCAGCTGTGGACGACACGGAAAAACACATAGTGAAACATTTTTAGCTCTGTAACTTGTGACAGAAACAAAACACACAACTAAAATTACCCCCAGCATCTGAGTGAGTGTGTGTGTGTGTGTGTGTGTGTGTGTGTGTGTGTGTGTGTGTGACCTTGACAGTGATGTCTCAGTTATATTTACGGTATCATGTATTCCTGTCGGAGCAGCTGTGAGTTTCCTCAGGTCTTTCAGCGCCTCTAACGTTGGCGGCTTCAGTCCAGATTTTAGTGGAGAGACTTTGACTCTGGACAGACATAGACTGAATATATGATGGCTGGATGTGTTTTTCACAGAAATATCGGCTCCTCACAAAATGTCAACACTTTATTGAACATCTGCCTCGACCCGGTGACCTTTCGCCAGACATTTCACATTTAACAGGCCTGTTTATTCAGACCACACCTTGGGTCTGAATGGGGATGTAGCCGGCGTCCACATCTCTCTGTCTACCTCTGCTGGTCACGCTCAGCATCGCCTCCTCTACCACTCTGGTATTTCATCCACCCGCTGTAAATCAATCCAGTGGCCCCAGGGGTCAGCCCCCCCCAGTCTCTTCACCCACTAACTGTCCTAGAGACATAAGAAGACAAACAACACAGCTGCATGGTTTGTGGTCATTTTGTGCCACTTTCAGTCTGTGGGTTTTGCTCCTATGTAGGACGCTGTGTGTGTGTGTGTGTGTGTGTGTGTCTGAGTCGGGGGGGGGGGTCTTTCCAACATCTGTGCAGGGGGATAGTTGTGTCATGATCAGTTTCTGTTTGTGAAGCTTTAACTTTATATCTTTAATGACAAGAAATAAACAACTGAACAGAAACAGCATGAAATCAGAAAATATTATTGTAACAGACAAAAACAGATAAATACTGGAACCAATCACGTTTTCCCTTCATTCAAGTGTGTGTGTTGGTGGATGGTTTTAAAGCTTTTAAGAAGCTGCTTGTTGTCTTGTTATTCAGAATCATGAATTTTGCAGCAGCAGAATCTCCTGAAATAGTGATTCAACATCAAACATTTAACAGACACATACACAAACACAGTCATCACTCTACAGCTTTGTGGATGTGTGTGTTCATGTGATCAGATTAACTTTTTTGTTTCAGCAGCAAGTTGACTGGAATAAAGTTGCTGAGAAAATCAAGGAGCAGAAATCACAGCAGTAACAGCAGCAGTAGTAGTAGTAGCAGCAGCAGTAGTAGTAGTAGTAGTAGCAGTAGTAGTAGCGGTATCAGTAGTAGCAGTAGCAGTAGTAGTAGTAGTATCAGTAGTAGCAGTAGAAGTAGTAGTAGAAGTAGTACTAGTAGTCATAGTAGCAGTAGTATAGTATATGTACTAGTACTGGTACCAGTCTTATTGGCAGTGAGTGAGCGGCAGTTGTCCTGGTGTCCAGCAGAGGGCGAGCTATCCTCAGTCTTGAGTCACACACTCAGTGAAGCGGCTGCAGCCGATTGGTCCAGCACTGATTAAAACTTTATCCATCACTCTGACAGAGATGCTGAAAGAGACACAGCTGGAGGAGGAGGAAGATGTTCAGGGCTAACTCAGCTCTGTGATCCAGCACAGCGAAGAGGACCCAGAGGCCGGGCTGCGTTCAGGCTGGTCCGATGTTTCTGTGTGAACAGAAAACTTTGCAGTGATGAGCTGAGAACAGCAGATGTGCCTCACATTCACGCTCTAACAGCGTCTCTGAATTCAGCCTGATGGGCCCTTTGTGTCGCCCTGAATTATGGATGAAACAGTCGACTAATATTCTTTGAACCTCTCGGTTCCGTCTCTGCCGACATGTTATTGACGAAAGGTATAATCGTTTAACGGAGAGAATAACCTGCAGATTTACGCCTGCTCCGTCTCTCCGTCTCTGATCAGAGTCCGCCAGGAATAGTTTAATGTAACTCGGTCAAAGTTGGATCTTGAATTTGAACCTGGTGTCCAGAACCGTCTCCATCCCTTGTCCATTGGTCTGGACCACTTGAACACTTCTGCCCGTGTGGCGGAGTCCAGTTTGTCGGCAGGCCTTGGCCTGCTGGGCCACCGGTTTCCTGCTTTGCTCCCAGTCTTTGTGCTAAGCTAAGCTAACCATTTACCAGACCTGTGTCATGTCAACCAGAAACACACAGGAAGAGAGATCATGTGGATTGTTCCTTTAAGCAGGAGGAGAGACCTGCAGCGTTTCCACCGATGGACATGACGGCTCAGTCTCCTCAAATCCAGGATTCAGGAAAAATAATTTTCATATTTGTCGTGTGAGATGAGTCATCAGCACAAATTGGCCATAATAAAGGGGAAGAAACTGCTTGATATAAAAATGTATTTTGGATATAATGTATGTGTTTATTAATAGACAGCAGGACAATAGCGGGTTCCTTTCAGCCTGTGATGCCGCTGACATGCTGCGAGTGTCTTTGTTGGGTTTGAACATCCAGCTGCCGTCCTCTCTGCCGCCCACACCAGCGTTTGTTCCTGTCTTTTTCTTCTTTTTTTGGGTTTAGCTGCAGTGTGGGAATGTGTCGGTGTGTGTGTGTGTGTGTGCGCGCGGGTTTATGAGCTGTATGAATAGATGAAGGAATCCGTAACAAGCCGTTTTCTTTCGTACGACATGTCAGATGCTCTCTGTGCTTTGATTTAAGAAACAATTCTTACATGAGTTACCTTGAAAGTGCATGTCTGATTTTATTTCATTTTCGTCTCACTCCCACTAAAACCCACTAAAATATTGGATTTTTAAATTTTCCCTAAAACATCTGCTCACTGTAGTTTTCCATCAAACAATCAGGGTGAAACCATGTTTGTTGGGGACTATTTTCAGCAGCGGATTAATCCACAGCTGCCCTAGTGCAGTGGTCTCCAGAGCAGATGTTCTACCTTGACAACAGGCCAAAGTACTGAACGATTTAATAACCTTTTGCTTTATTACATTTCTAATAATGCTTCATCACATTTAAACTACAGTAGATAAACTACATTTCTTTATAAAATTTTCAAATGAGTCAAAGCACAACAGTCAGAAATAGCATCTGTCGGAGCAGTGATAGACTGTAAACAGACCTGAAAGAAACTGTCTGACAGGACCAAAAGAAGTAGAATTAGGCCATACAGTTAGAAAACAACTGATCGTACAGCTTTTCACGGCGAGGGGGCGTTAGCCGCACCACACCTGGATGACTCATCTGCAGGAAAAACCGCAGCCACGGTTCCTTCCACGTAGGAGAAGAGACGAATCAACGCAAAGACTTTGAAAGACGCGGACGATAAGCAGAATAAGCGCAGGACAATGTGTGAGTTTGTGTGTGTGTGTCTGCGCTTTTAGTCCTGGAAAACATAAAAAGGAAGAGGAAGCATTTCGAAATATTAGCATACTTATGGATGGAGTGGTGTGTTGTTGGGTGTTTTGGTTTGGAAAAGTTCAGAACTGTCTGTTCTAGTATCTGTGTCACGAGGACAGTGTGTATGTATGTGTGTGTGTGTGTGTGGGGGGGGGGGGGGCACTGATGTGTTTTCCATATGTATCAGACCAGACGTTCGCTGCTGGTTCCCATCTGCGAATGTCGATGAAGGCGAGAGAAAGATTTTGCGGTTTTACTCACTGTCCTCCATCGGTCTGATGTTGGGAGGATGCCGCGTCTGACTCACTGCTCAGACTCATTGTGTCTCGTCTGAAAGGAATCTTCAGCCACCTGTACTACGCAGTACTTTGCATACTGTGTGTACTGGGAATACTGGGAGTACTGAATACTGCCCCGCTGACATTCTGCTGCCCTCTGATGAGGCAGTTTGTCTATTGATTAGGAAACATACCTGAACTGTACTCACACACACACACACACACACAGACTCCTGCTGGGTGGTAATGAGCCGGGGGATCGATCGAGGTGCCGCCACAGTGGATTTCCTGTCCTTCAGTCCTGGACTCCGCATATAGTGTGTGTGTGTGTGTGTGTGTGTGTGTGTGTGTGTGTGTGTAAAGATATGAAGTTATCACACCCTTCATTATTCAGCAGATAACCACGGTTTAGTCCTCTAAGGTCTGGGACTCTGAGACCAGGAAGGGTTCTGGTCCATACTGGCTGTTTGGATCAGTTCCTCACACGACTACACTGTAACGGATGGAGGACAGAATCTACAGCCCGAGGCTTTGAGAACATACCGTGTGAGATTTTCTTACATCGGTGCATTTCTTTCACCATCATGACAAATGTTACATGAACCGCCTCTACCACAGCTGAGTCTCTGGCCACTGAAGATGAAGCTGGTGAGACGGATCCATCAGTCATCGCTAGTCCTCGAGTCCGATCCAATCAAAACAAAAACAACCCGAGTTTTATTTCGGCAGCAGTCTCTGCTGCCTCCTCTGACCTGTGGCGTTCCCCAAGGATCCATCCTTGGCCCCTTTCCAATACAGCGTATTATCCACAGATACCTTACTGACACGTAAAACTGAGATTATTTTTTAGAAAACTCTAGAAAACACAAACGTATCCTGTTTAAACGACGCGAACCACAAATGAAATAAAGATGTGATCACGGTATTTGTCAGAAAAAATTACAATTAGATGTGTTTCCTTAAAATCATTTGGCCTGACGACTTCCATCATCCATAAAGTTCATCCCCACTCGCAGAACAATCAAGTTAAATCGATGTGGATTAACAGAAAATTAATCAGCATCTGCTTTGGGAGTTAAAGAATCTTTCTCTGGTGTTTTGAAGATCTTATTTTTCTCTGTTTTATATCACAGTGAACTCAATATCTTTGGGTTTCGGAATGTTGGTCCGAAACGTCCGACCTTTATATACTGCACATAAACACTATGTCAGCCTAAGATTTAGCAGATTAATTTAAATAAAAAATGTTAGTTTTATCCCGGCTTATCTTTAAAATATGAAACCTGCAGCTTGAAACTTTGGTGTAATTCTCCAAACTCGCGTTGGTTCATCCTCTGTGGAGCAGGAACATTAGCTGCTGATCAGAGCGAATGAGTGAACGAGGGAGACGGAGACGTTTGTCTTCGTCGTCCTCTCCGTCTCTACTCCTCGGTCCCAATGGCAAGTAAGAGGACGCAAATACACGACAGTAATTAAAGACACTGACCTGGTTTTTTCTGCTGGGATTGTAGGCCTACATTCAGCATGATGGTGCGTTCACTGACATGTGGAACACACACACACACGCACACACACACAGGACCTGGATGCTGGTGACGACGATGTTAATCCTCTTCATTTTGGGTCCGGTCCAGTCTGTCGGAAGGAACCGTGAAACCTTCCGGACACATCGCCCTCGGGCCCGGGATCAAACCGATTCGATGTGGAGGATTAGTTCTATCGGCATCAAAGGGTTGGCGAGTCACGTGACTGCAGAGCCGCCATGCTCGCCGAGATACGCGGTTTACTAACGACGATTCTGCGCTATTCGCCGGGGTTTCGATTCGGTGGTGTTGGAGCATTTCACTCTTCAAGCGCCATTTCATTTGGCAGGAGGATGAGTTGCTTTGATCAGGACCAGATACCCGAGTCCAGAACCTTATACACGACAGTGTTAGATTTGGCAGCTGCTTCGTTCTCCGTTCTCCCCTTTTCACTCTTTATTTACATGATAAAGAAGTTTACTGTGCTTTTCTCAGTCGTTTATGTCACCTCTAAACTGCCCAGGTGTTTCTGGCTTCCTTCTCACAGTCTTATTTTTCCTTTAGGAAACACTCCTTATTTTACGTAGCATTTTATTTTACAGGTCCTGTATTTTCCAACTCATTTCCTGGAAACCCTCCTCGTCATATGCCAAAATATTTGCAGGTTTTTAGCTGTAAATATTTCCAAGAAAGCTGTAACCGGTTTTGTACGGGAAATGTAGAAAGTGTTTGTTGCGACAGTCATTGCATATCTGCTCATTACATTTGCGAACCAAAGTTTCCTAGAAAAACTAACAGAAATTCTTAATTTGGATTCATAACCCTGAGCTGCTGCACACCATCAATCTGCTTGTTGATTGGTAAATTCAGTTAATTTAATAGATTTTTATGTTGCATATTGGTTGAATTGATCGAATGTAAAACAAAGACGGTCCGGTCACAGAGACTCGACTTGCCGCTCCATCACATCGCCTTTCGACCCACCAGCAGCCAATCAGGGCTCAGGTCCAGCCTACAGGAAACTCTGGGACGGTACTGCTTCAGATGAGGAGAAATATTAGACTAAACGTATCAAGACTCAATTTAAGAAAACAAACTAATCAGCTGAATATTCAAAACTCTACATTTGGATTTTGAAAATCCTTTTATCACTTTTTTTAAAGGTTTTTTTTTTTTTTTTTAATCTTCCTGTATTTACAGCGGTGACACAGAAAGGAATTGTGGGTAAATGAACAAGAGATGTGGTTGGGTTGTGATGGTTGTTGATGGACATTCAGTTGTAATGGTGTCCTGCACTTGATGCTTAATTATTATTATATTATTATTATTATTATTAATATGAATATTACATAAAAAAACACATTTAACTCTGAAAAAAAAAAAAAACATTTAAAAAAGTTATAACACAGTCTTCCTGGACTGTTAATCTGCCATTTTATTCCACTACATTCACATATGGAACAATACATGTAATAAGCAAAATCAACTTTCAATAGCCACTAAGGCATAAATTAGTAAAAGGTAAAGTAAAATGGGGGCGGGGGGGCGGCGCTGACAGTGAGATCGGATGTGAGCCGAGGACCGAACGGTCTCTGCCGTGAAACAGCGGCAGCGGCCAGGTGTCAGATACGTTTATACCCAGATCTCGTGGTTATTCTGCCCTGACAACATGTGCGTGAGGCTCCCTCGCTGCCGTGAAGATGCAGCAGGCATGAAATGGCTTTATGTAACCCTGCAGTCACAGCCTCCAGAAGTGTGCAAGTGCAGAGCGGCAGCGTCTCTTATCAAAGCCGTTCAGAGGGCCAACACTTTGCTACAACTAGTCTTAAAATGGACTCTGGTTTTTAATGGAAATGAGACTGGAAACTAGTGACTAGAGGATCTGTTGTGAATGTGAACTCAGGACTTGAGTCCTGACCGGTTCAGGTTTTCTACACAGGATTCAAGTCTCCATCTCGAAGGCAGTTCGAGTGTTTACCTGATCTCACCTTTGTTAGGCTTCCGTCTGGGCGTTAACATGACCGGTCCCTCACTGGATTATTCAGAGACAGTCTCCGACCGACACCAACCACCCGCCACGAGCTCCGCTCTGCCTCCAGCTGCTTGTATGGCATTAACCTTATTATCTGTACCTGATCCGAATCTGGCATTAGCGGAGGTATCGGAATCAGCCGAGGAAACAAAGATGGACGCACACAGGGCGTGAACGAA
Organism: Istiophorus platypterus; assembly: GCA_016859345.1. Lineage (NCBI taxonomy): Eukaryota > Metazoa > Chordata > Actinopteri > Istiophoriformes > Istiophoridae > Istiophorus > Istiophorus platypterus. The sequence goes on from CM029116.1 coordinate 874,496, forward strand.
AGGGTCTGAAATCTCACGTGTCTGGATACGAGAAGAGACGGGTGTAAATGGAGCCAATGAATCCCAGTGCTTTGTGGACCCGCTCCGGTCTCCTGGGTCTCCTGGACCTGGGTATCGAGCGAGGCAGTGGTGCTGTGGTGTGTCAGTGTGTATCGGGATGACGAGGGTGAGGGCGAGGGTGGAGCGTTCTGATGTGGGAGCAACACAAAACATCAGGCAGAATATTTTTAGGAGCTTCTTCAACACCTCCACCTCCCGTCTCTCCATTACTCTCTCTCCTCTCTTTAACCACTCCTCTCTCTCACTCTCTCGCTCTCTCTCTCTCTCTCAGGGCTGCTCTCTCTTTCTTCTCCTCTCTTGCTCTTCTTCTCTCTCTCAGCCTCTCATCGCATTCAGCAGCTCTCAGGCTGTGAGGAAGAGGACGAGGAGGAGGAGGAGATCAAGCAGGAGGAGCCAGTGGAGTAAACTAGAGCAGAATACAGCCTGTGTGTGTGTTTGATCTGCTGGTTTAAAGCTTCTCCTCGCTGCTGGATTTTCTTGGCGTCGCTCTGGAATTATGTTTTAAACTTTGTTGGGGTCGGCTGACCCCCCCCCCCCCCCCGGGTCCCCCTGGGATTCTCCGCGGACGCAACGACATCTCTGAAAGTTGCCGATGGACTGAGGCAGGAGATGGACGAGTGAGTGGGCAACGCTTTCCCATCGTTCCCAGAAAACCGGCATCCAAGGAGACACGAACGTAGCAGGGGGGTTGTCCTTGGTTTCATGGGTTCGTGGAGGCGTCGCCGGAGCGCCGGGGCGAGTGAATCCCAGCAGCTCCTGCAGCTACGGGCCTCCGTCAGAGTCTAAACGCCAACGTCGGGGCTTTTTCATTCATCCTGTTCATCGTGGTTAAACTCGAGAATCTATGTCTTCAGCTTCCGAACTCCGCAAGTCGGGTACAGCTATGGAGTGATCGGTAATTGCTGATCAATCGTCTGAAATCAGATGACTAAACGATTAATTCGACACTTGTTTTCTGTTCATAAATAAATGTTCTGCATGTGCTGTGTATCTTTTGACCTCTGTGACCGGCATGACACCAGCAAGAGCTTTTTTACGACGGACAAAAACAATTTTAACTCAAGGTCCATGTTTTCGCTGGTTTGACTGAGCTTTTGACCGTATCACACAGTCTCCAAGGGACCGTGGATGTCAAACTTTCCACTAATCCGAGAACTTTCAGGACTTCTCATAATCGTTTATGTTGGTTTCGTCTGATTGTGATGAAACTGACATAAAGTTAAAAAAATTTTGTATTCTTTTCATACGACAACGCGGATGAAAGTTTGAAAGTTTGTGGCGATTAGCTGTCATGACTGAAGCTTTGTCGCCTCCTCTGGTGGGAACCAAAGCTGCAGGATGTGAACGTACACGACATGTCAAACTCATGAACTGTTAGAGGAGTAAGAAAATGTCTATATTTCTCTATTTCTGATAATCGTGACCTGGTACGTTTTATCGCCTGAAATGCTCAAATGTCGAAAAGGATGTTTTTGAATGATTCAGTTTTTTGTCTGTTTGAAAGAAATGACACCTATTGAGAGACTAAAGTTCAGAAAACACATGAAATATTATTTAAGTCTTAACTTTTGCTGAATTGAAAGATTCTTTGTGTGTGAACACGTGATTATCTGGCATCGGCTTCTTCTCACAGTGGATCTCCAAAGTGTCGTGAGCGGTTTCTAATAATGAAGCGACCATAAACGAGAACGCATCCATCAAAAAAAAACAAAAACAGACAAACAAACAATACATCAGGCTCTTCAGAAACCCGGTGGACTCCGCCGATCATTGACTGACATGTTGTTTTTTCTGGACTAAAGAGTGGACGTCCACAGACTCGGGACCCAGAGCAGGAGCAGGTATTTTGTCCTCAGTGGCTCCGTCCACCTCTCAGGGAGATGGCGGCGGCCATCGCCAGCTCCCTGATCCGACAGAAGCGTCAGGCCCGCGAGTCAAACAGCGACAAAGTCGCCACCAACAAGAGGCGCTCGAGTCCCAGCAAAGACCCCAGATCTCTGTGTGAGAGACACATCTTCAGCGTCTTCAGCAAAGTTCGCTTCTGCAGCGGAAAGAAAAGACCCGTTCGCCGGAAACCAGGTGGGTTTGCTGGCTCAGAGAGCCTCCATGAGGCAGGTCAGGGCTTGGTCAGGGCGGAGACAAGCTGGGGGACGTTGGCATTTGCTGCCGCTCACGTAGAAATGGCTGTCATGATGTAAACCGCTAGAGCAGATACGGCTCCTAGCGAGTTTATAGTCCATTCAGCCTCCAGTATAGTAGAGTGAGGACACAACCGATGTTCCTCTTCACTGTAGGTTCCTCAGGATCCTCTGCCGTTTCAGATTAGGTAAAAGGAACTGAAAGAAGCCAGTAGTTGTATCAGACATTGCATAACCCTCATCAGCGGTTTAAAACATTGAATGCTGGCGTTAGAGAAATACCCAAGGTTTGGATTCGGCTTCTGCAGCGAAGATGTCAGCAGCCTGCGTTTCCCCTGGAGACCTTTCGTTTTCATAAAATAACAGAGAAGCTGAATTGGGAGATGAAAGTCCACCCGGAGCTGGGCAGAGCTTCCTCCTGGGGCAGGGTTTAAGTTTTCAGTGAGCGCGAGGAGACGCGACGCGGCAGACGCCTACGCGCTCATGAGGCTGCCGCGGTTGCCACGGCCGCCATGGCGACCGCCACCTCTTGTTTTCTTGGCAACACAACAAACAGCCTCCTCAAGGAAATTGTCAGAGCTCCTGATTGATCAGCTCCTGCGTCATTTACAGTCCAGAGGCTTTAGCCTCTTTCAGTTCCTCAGCTTCTCCACCGAGAAGCTCGTCTGGAGCAACTTATTAGGAAAATCTCTGCAGCTGCTGAAGTATTAGCTGGGTTTTTTTAGTTCAGCGTCAGCGCTTATTCTTCCTCTAATGTTTAAGCCTCCTGCTGATGTTATTTGTGAGTAGAAATGTATAGATGAATCCGTGTTGAAGCGACGAGGCCTTTGCGACAGTTGCGCTGACGCGGGGTTACATGCTGTAGGCCTCAGCTGTTCCCTGGGGCCTCACAATCACAGGAGGAAACTCTGAGCTTGGTCCCAATGAAAACGCAAAATGCAGATTTGAATATGACCATACTGATAGTGTAACGTGTCTACAGCTTCTGGCCTTATCTTAACAGGTTTGACCCTGTGCTGTTGTACGCCTGAATTTAGGCTTCAATACACAAGTGATTCAGTTCGGATCCTCAATGAAGGAACAAGAACCAGAACATTTTTAAAACTTACCCTCAAGATCAAAGTGTTGAGAATAAAACAAATCATCTCTGGCGCCTTGCATTTACAACACACAAAGGCATATAGGTTATAATAAATAGGTCTAAAAAGTGCTTTTCTTGTTAATATTGGCCGAAACTTGGACGAGCGGGTCCTTCAGGGGCCCTTTTCTTTTGCAAGAGGGACCCCTGGTTCCTTTTCACGAAAAAAGGAGATATTAGTGGTGTAAATGATTCTCCTGTTTATCTGGAAATGACAGGGAAACATAAAACACATCAGTTTCAGTGGCAGAAAAGCTGTGACTGGACCAGATACCAACACGGATGTTTATTATTTTTACTCTTTGTTTTTGAATTTTTTTTTTTTTTTAGCTAGAATAGATGAAACCGTTTTGCTGTGATCAGGTAGAAAATGTGACTCCGGTTTGTCGTCTGAGTTCAGGAAGCAGCATGTGATCGTGATGAGCTTTAACAGATGTGTTAAAACTCACAGCTCCTCCCCGGACGGCCAGACACACACTTTTAAATATAGATTCCTTCAGAAAAACACCTCCGGATCCGGATCAGTCATGAACACACACACGTTTCATGTCGGAGGATGAAATCCTTTGCGGTAGCACTTCAATCATCAAAGTATTCCAACATCGTATTTAATGTTTCCTTCCAAAAATGACCCATGCGACTGTTTTCTGGTCGCTTGCCTTCATAATTAAAGCTGCTCTGATCAATACGTTGTTATTAATAGCAGTGGATCAGATGATCCTGTGTAAGTGTGAAGTGTCTCTGGTGGCTTGGAGCTCAGAGGGAGCTGTCAGCATCTCTGCAGCTTTCAGCCTCTTTTAGCTCCTAGTTTTGGTCTTCTCATGCTGCAGTTAGTAAGTCAGGGTTTGAATGGCTTCTGATGGATGGATGAAGGAGGTTTTAGGCAAGTTACAGGTATTCCTGCATTAAAATGACCTTATTTTTTAAATTAAGGGGCAAATTTTGGGGCTCAACCCATGTTGGGAGCTGACAAGGTGAATCGCTTGCTAGCAAAGCCATCGCTGATTTTTCCTTAGTGTTTCCAGACGCTTTCTGTGTCTGTCCATCCGTCAGTGTGAACGTTAAGTAGCACAGCTGCCTGCTCCACATTAGCCTCTCTGTATTTTTGTCTATTTCTGCCGGAGAGTCCTTCTGGCCCACATCGTCTCCTGGAGCGTCACTTCGTCACTCAGCCTCCTTCGTGTTTACATCCTCGGACCCTCGGCCGAATCATGGAGTCCCAGAGGAAGGATCCGGTCCTCGAGTGGCCTGGGGCCTTGAGGTTTGCTCGAAAGCAAATGGCTGTTGATGGACATGAATGACACTTCAGAAGTTGAAGCATAGGTCGTGTGTTTATGAGTATGAGTGTGCGAACACCCATAGAGATGAAGCTGTTATTTGGGTTTTCTGCTCATCGGCATCCTTGTCTGCCTTCTGTAAAATCCTCAGCACGAACCTACGATGGCAAAATGTGACCAATCATTTTGAGTCTATCGCACAATAACATATTATCTTTACTCCTTAAAGTACTCATTTATATCACGGCAGTATTTTCATTTATATATAAGTCAGAGCAACATCAGCAGGAAACAGAGATGGAAACTGTGAACTGCAGGAAAACGGCTCTACACTGTTGAACAGTACGGCGCTGTCATCACTGGGTAGTTAATCTCACAGATTAAGTGAGATGAGAAGAAACGAAGCTAGAAAAGATCAGGAGGCAAGAAAGGAAATGAGGTGAGAGAAGTTAGGATGAGGAAGATTAGATGAGATAACATCAGAACAGAATGTATAAGGTGAGAGAAGAGAAGATGAGATTAGGTGAGAAAAGTAGGTGAAGAGGATGATGACGCGTGATGAGGAGGGATTAAAGAAGGTAAAGAGAGATGAAGAGACAAGGTGAAGAGAGATGAGCTAAAATTATATGAGGGAAGATGATGAGACAAGTTGAGATAAAAAGAGATGAGTTGAAATGAGATAAGATGATGTAGAATGAGGATGAGGTTAGATCACATAGGAAGAAGAGGAGATTTGCAGTCAAAGAAGATGAGATCAGATGAGATGATATTAAAACAAAGATTACAGCAGAGAAGAAATACTAAATAAAATATACATAGTGTGAGATACAACATACGAGAGATAAATATAGAGTGAACTCTGATATCAGAGTGAGAATGAAAATGAACTCTGGGAGTGAAGAGTGGAGCCTCAGAAGAGGTAAAGTGTGAAAAATAAGGGACTGGGACAAGAAAGAGAAATAATAGAGAGAGAGGACTGAAAAGGTTTGGAAGACCAGCAGTAATGATGGTTCTTGAACTGGACAGAGAGAAAAAACCCCAGACCTCAGGAAATAGAGAGGTGTTTGGAGAACTACCAATAGTGTGTGTGTGACTGTGTGCTCAGCATTGCTGACCTGAAGCCTACCATGCCTACCGCCAGCATCACTACCACCGCCACCATCAGCCCCACTGCAACAATCAGCCCCACTGCCACTGCCACCATCACTACCACCGCCACCGCCACCATTACTACCACCTTCACCATCACTGCCACCATCACAGCCACCATCACTACCACCACCACTGCCACCATCACTACCACCGCCACCATCACCATCACCATCACTACCACCACCACCGCCACCATCTCTACCACCATCACCATCACTACCACTGCCACCATCACCATCACCATCACCATCACTACCATCGCCAGCATCACTACCACCGCCACCATCAGCCCCACTGCCACTGCCTGGGCCACCATCAACATCACTACCACCACCACAGCCACCATCACCATCACTACCACCGCCACCATCACTATCACCGTCACAGCCACCATTACTACCACCTTCACCATCACTACCACCATCACAGCCACCATCACTACCACCGCCACCATCACCATCACCATCACTACCACCGCCACCATCACCTTCACCATCACCATCACCATCACCATCACAACCATCGCCACCGCCTGAGTGTGAGCGATACCACACAGTTATCAGCGACTTCCTCCTACTGAACAAGACGAAATGTGGAAAAGTCAGAAAGAGCAACACTCACAAATGATCACGCGATTGATCAGAAAGGCAATAATCAATCAGAGACATAGATCGACCCTACACCTGCCACGCTGTACGTTTTTACAGTTTATTCAACACCTACAATTATCATTTTTTAAAAGTCCATTTGATTTCTTGAAATCCTTAAAACTACAGGAATAAATAGCAAGAGTCTGATTTATTTAAAATGTGTGAATATAGAAACAGGCATGCATTAGGGAACAGGGAACTAAACCCTGCTGCTGGAGGACGAGGTTCCTCAGAGAACCCTGATCATGAGGAGAACTCGGTTCCACCCTGACGACGTTCAGACGGAGGCCGTACCCGTCGGTAAAACACTGTCCACCTCTGCAGCCGATTGTCCCTTTGACACGGGGGCCCCCGTCCGTGGGAGGGTCCGGCGTGTACAGCTGCACGGGTCCAGGATTACGGATCCCGCCGCCTCCTTTAAATCCTCCGGTTTGGAAAAGAGGACAAGAAGAGGAGGCGGCGATGTTTTGGCTTTCCCTCTCTCATCTCTGTCTCTGCGTTAAATAAAGGAGGATTAACAGCAGCCGTCGCCACAGGCCTCCTTCCTCCTCCACCTCCTCCTCCTCCTCATCCTCACCCACGCTGCAGCTCTCTGTCCCTGAGGATTAAATGCCCCCCCCCAAACATCCCCACCCTTTCATTTGGTGCCTTTATTTCTCTTGGTTTATGATCCGGTGGCTGTAGATGGATTTTAACCGTTAAACGCCAACAGCCTGAGTCTGAAATGCTGCAGTCTGAAGTTGTTTTAAGCAGAAGGTGGATTTTATAAAACTCGACTCCTTTGAAGGAAAAGATTTTAAGTTGCTATGAATGAAGCTTTGCATCTTTGTATTAAGGTACATTTGACCCGTATCTACGACTGCAGTAACCAGCTCTCTCTCTCCCGCTCTCTCTTTGTTTCTGTCTATGTCCCTCGCCCCCAGCTCTGTTTAACCTGATCCCAGTGGGCCTGAGAGTTGTGGCCATTCAGGGAGTGAAGGCTGGACTCTACGTGGCCATGAACGCAGAGGGATTCCTTTACACATCAGTAAGAAAACCCGTCCGTCTTGCTTTGCAGCTGGTTTCTGCATTCGATTTTGTCTTTGGAGTTTTGCAGGTTCTTTTCCTACAAACAGCAGCTTGAAATGATCTCAGGCTTCTCTCAGAGCAGCCGACGTGATCCTTGGATAACGTCACCTAAAACTAACTCAGAGAGATTAATGCAGCCTGACTGCTCTCTGGCTACATGTGCTCAAAAATGCATTGTTTGTTATGTAATGAATTTAAAAACATCTACTTGTTTAAAACTTTTATGAAGACCAGATAAATCTATTATCTATTATGTATTATATATATCCAGTACACTTTCAGTCATTCTCTTGCTGACTTCATGTTAAAAAGGAAAACTCAAACTCTAACATGTATGTGATCAGACAACATCTGCTTCCAAACAAAAGCCCTTCAGATTTTTCTAAATGCCCTGCTTCAGTTGAAGGGCTTTTATTGTGAAGGAGATCAAAAGCCAAAGTTAATTTTATTTTAAAGATTTTATTTTTTGAAATCCTCTGCTACTTTAGCAGTGAACTAAATATCAGGGTTTGGATGATTAGATTTCAGTGGTTTTCTGGATGATACAATTCAGGTTACACTGTGATCAGATGATTTATTTTTCAGATCAAATTCTGGCCAGAGGAAACATTCCTCTGCTAAAGTCTCAACTGATTTGAAGCCACAAATCTTACACATCTCGACAGACTTCAGAAAAAATGCCAATGACAGTTAATGACCATAAAGATTAAGAGGACAGCCCTGATCAGTCTGCAGTGTAGACAGAGGACAAATGCGGCTGTTGTATTGCTGTCTCTCCTCTGTGAGTCCACCCACCATCCATTATTCATGTCCACTCCCCCCATAAAAATTTAAAGTGCAATTCTTCAGCAGCTGTGTGCAGGGCGTCCGGGAGGAGATGGTGTGATGGAGAGAGGGCGGACGGAGATGATACAGTAGATGGGCGAGTAGGGGGAGCGTCCTCAGGGCAGATCCTCTCCATAAGGTGTGGACGCTCTGTCTTGTGGAGCTGAACACAAAGACCCTGAAAGGCTTGTTGTCATTTCAACAAAGATATGATGGAAATGATTTGTCTTGCATTCAATGACAACGTATCCCATGAGTCCTGGTTTTGTCATGCCGCCATGTCCTCATTTGCGCTGTAACTGTGAGGAGATCCTTCGGCTTTTATGTGGTATGTGCTGAGTGGGAAAAGCTCTGATGGTACCCCCCGCCCACCTGCCGTGTAGTAACACCAGACGATTAGAAATTGTGACACGATATGGTGACCAGTTACAGGGAATATAAATGAGCTGTGTATGGTTCCTTTTAAAAGATCTGAATCGACCGCGTCCATCTTGGTTCTGGGTTCAGATGAAACCGTCAGTGATGGAGGGTTTGCCTCCATTTCGCTGCGACATTCTTGACGGTTTTGTATTTTTTTTCCCGAAGTGGGAGAGATGGAATTACAACTAGCAGGCTGATGTGAATTGTGTTATGTCTTTGGGGGTCTAGGATAGGACATAAAAGATCATGTGCCATCAGTTTTTAGTTGAGTTGGTTTATTTTAAGATCAATAAACAAAATCCAAATCTCATCATATGCAGATGACACCCCGCTTTACGATCTGTCCCAAAGCTGCATCTCTGGTGGTGTTTTTAGTAAATCAACCAAGTTTCCAGTCAATTTTTTTACTTCTAACTTAACTGCACAAATTAAGATTTTTTTTAACATCCTATGCTACCTGCTGGTCCTCAGTGCTTTGAGAGACATCTAGTTGCTTCACGTAGAAAACCTTGCCTTTGTTCAAATCAGGATGGATTCAGGCCTCGCACTCATTGATACCAGGTGGAAATGTAGAGGCCTGTGATCATATGTTGTTATCCAGATACTGTATGTACCCACGTCCAAATCACATATGAAAAAAACAGATAAGTAAAAGTATCAGCTACAAGGTGATTCGTTTGGTCGGATATGGACTCAGGTCCTCAGCTGTAGCTGAAGATGGCGAGTACAGCAGTTTCTCTTCTTCTTCCTCTGGGCACTTATGTAAAAACTTACAGACAGTTGAAAGTAAAGTGTGGTGTGTGCTGAGGGCTCTGCTGTCCGAAAACTGTTTATTTGAATTATTATGTCTTGATGCATGATGCCTGCCGGGAGGAAAGAAAACCGCTTTCATCATCTATTCCCTCTGTTTCCTCAGCCCTCATCTGGTTCCCCCCACCTCTTCTTTCTCTCCTGTTCTTCCTCTTTTTCTGATTTGTGTGTCGTCATCAGTAGTTGTGGTCTTTGGCTGATCCTATCACTGTTGCACTGCATGATAATATTAGCTAAAATGATCAGAGCTAAGACAGAAAAATATATCAATACTGTCATGTACTCAACCAAACAAAACTTGTGTTAAAACATTTGTAAAAACTTCTTCTGTAGATGAACAAATGTCTGTTTCCCAATGAGCAGGAGAAAATCAGTTATTGATTACAAGCCTTGTGAAATTTGATTGATCAAACAGTTTTTAATTGTGTGTTTTTTCTGCTCTGATTGGCTCTCTGCTCCTACTTGACCACCTGTTATGTCCAGAGGGCACACACACACACACACACACACACACACACACACACACACACACACACACACACACACACACACACACACACACACACACACCAACAGAAACACCTGTTATATCAGGAGGGAGGTATTTCGTACTAAACTGGGGCTTTGAACCGTCCCAGCAGAGTCAGGTTTTGCTTCGAACTGCCCGGACCAGCACCGGTTCTGTCTGATCCCGGTCTACCACATGATGGCGTCAGTAGTATAGAGAAACAGTGAGGACGCCTCTTTCCTCAACAAACTCCATTAAACCAAAGTAAAAGTGCTGAGACTTTGAGACTATAACAGTGTAGAACAAAGTGAATCTCTGACCAGAGATGTCTGACCATACTCCATGTTGTTAATATTAATATGGATGTTGATTTTATCTTTCCATGCTTTTTCTTGAGGTTGAATTAGGTGTATTTTTAACCAGCTGATTGCTGATTTCCACCAGGTGATGTTTGTATAT
>CM029116.1:890000-897500 GCA_016859345.1 Istiophorus platypterus
TTTAAAAAGGGGCGTCTCCATTTTGAACTTTTGGCACGATGTGCCTAGGGCGTATTAGAATACAAGTTTTGCCTACAAAACACCCTCTTAAGTTCACCGGCCCAATCTTGTGAAGGAGGCGGGGCTTATGTTTCGATCTGACCAAAGGCAATGTGATCACCTGCTTATGTCATAACCAGGCTCCACCCAGTCAATATTACAGCTTCATGATTGGTTCTTTTCATTAACAACTGGTTATTTTGTTTTTTTGGAGACATAATAGGTTCTTTATTTTTAGATTGAACCTATACTGGAAAAGGTGGGATTTGATCAACAGCGGCATGTGATGGATGTTGCTGCTGATTATTAGTTATTGATTATATTCACCGATAGGCACCTGGATTCTCACAAAGTATTTTCCTTTAAAGGATCGGTGTGCAGGATTTAGGGGATCTATTGACATAAATGGAAAGCAATATTCATTATTATGATTTTATTAGTCTATAATCACTTGAAAATAAAAACTATGCTTAGAAGAGCCCTTCGTATCTACATAGGGGGCTGGTTCTCATCCACGGAGCCGCCATGTTGCACCACCATGTTTCTACAGTAGCCCAGAGCAGACAAACATAATACCAGCTCTAGAGAGGGACCTCAAGGTTTTTTATGTTACCTGAAGGCCACTGTGGATTCTCCTACACATTTGGAAATGGTGGGATAAAGGAGAGGGGGGTGTTCGACCAGCTGAAATCTGCATCCTCGCCACTAGATATCACTAAATCTTAGAGACTAGTCCTTTAAATCTTCACCGGAATCAAATAAAAGGATTTTGTTTTCTTGCTTAGAGTAGAACGAAAAATCCAGTCTGCATTTTAGAGTAATTTTTGATAATTTTTTAAATCAATATTGGCCTTTAAACGCTCAGCCCAAATATGATTTTAATTTTCTGCTTTGAGATTGTGAGGCCTAGAGCATTGGGGGTGGGGGGGGGGGTGGGTGAAGTCGTTGTGGAGTCACAAAGCAGACAGTGAGATCAGTAACTAGGTCTGATTCTGAGTCAGGTGAGCCAGGTTATGTACATAACTATTTATCAAAATCAATTCAAAAGGCTGTCTGCTTAATTGTGGTATATTTAAACAAACATGGGAATTCTTGGGTCATTAGCTGCAGCAGGAGGTATCGTAGATAGTGAAACTCGGCAGATTGTGGACAGTAAATAATTTCCTGTTGCAGATTAGTTAGTCTTCTCCATCTGACTCCAGCCAAGGTCACTGCCCGGAAATACGGAAGATCGTTAACAACAAAAGTGCATACACGGAAAAAACAAAAAGGAACAAAATTGACCTAAAGTGAAAAACGAGCAAGTTTAGTTGATTCTTTTCAGAGTCTCTAAAACATTAAACGGTTAAAATCCTGAGTCAATTTGCAGAATTTGTGGTAATGAATTGCTGAAATTGCACAGTTGGCTCTTGTTGTTTTGTGGCTGCACCAACATGCGTCACTGCCTCATGTGAACTTGAATTCAAACAGGAAAAGAAAAATTCCCTGTTGTTGAACAAGATAAAATGAAGCTGAAAAAAATGACTCACATGCTCCTTTGATCGAAAAGGTTTCCGAGATTTAACTAAAACAGTTTAGTGAAAGTAGATAAAATATTTTTCAGTGCGACATGACTTTAACCACCGTGACACGTTCGGGTGTCGGCTGATGGGAGGATTCAGTAACGCGTTTAACACTGCCCTGCCTCGTCGAGATGAAAAGCACTGCCCCGCGAACATAAAGGTCTGACCTTGTCTGAACGTCCTGAACACAACATCCGGGGGAAAAAAAATCCATAAGAAACAACTTCCTCCTGTTCGCTGAAAAACCATAAAAACAAGTATCAGACCAGTGACTCTGGATTTTGTTCTTGTTGTGTAAAACTCTGAGATCCTTCTAAACCTGCATCAGATTTGGTTGAAGTTTGTTAAAGTGTTTCTCTGACGTCCACAACTTACAACAACCTGCAGCCCAACAGTTTTGCAGAGCTTCAAACCTCAAACCAACGAATGGCAAAACACTGGTGGAGGTAAAGGAGCAACCGACATTTTGTTGGTTCCTCACAAAACACGTTGCTGTAGTAACATTTTGATGCTAAGATTTATTTTCTTTAAAAAAAAATACAATAAAGTGCAGATGATTTCAGCATAGTCTGTCTCACCAGTGTGAAAGAGATTTTACTTCCTTTTTCCCCTCTGTCCCATCAGAGGACTTTTTCTTCTCCTGGAGTGTAATGTCCAGATGTTCAGACCGAGTCGCTGCACTGCCCCGTCCAACCTTTACTCCCTTCATTCTTCTCTTACTCGTCTCAGACATTACTGACCACGTTTCCCAAAAACCTCTTCACCATTTTCCAGTTTACCAAAGCTCCAACAGTCATTGTTCCGTTTCCTTTGGGTCAGGAGACATTGTCACTCACAGTCCTTCAAAATGTTAACAACCCTCGTTTCCGTCTCTGTATGTTCTATCACTGCCTTTTTTTGACTTCAAGAGAGACTTCACTTTTGAATGTTATGGAGATCTCAACTGATCTCACCAGTTACAGGTGAAGTTTTACACGAATGAAACTTAAAAAAATCTTTGAAAAAGAATCTCTAAATTATTTTTCAAATAGTTTTTCCAAGGTCAAGAATGAATGCTAATGCTCAGATTTAAGGTGGTATTTCCTTCCATTAGGTATGAAAACCAGTTTTAGCTGCTAATTAAAGGCCAAATGTCTTAATGAGCAACATGATACAAACGTGTCCAGATGGCAGATGGTGAAACTTTAGGTGTTTGAACACAGCCGGTTTTTGGGAAACTCAGTCGTGTCCCATCAGCCGCCACAGGAAGCTCCGACGACAACGGGCGTAGGAACCGTCTGATTGACCGAGTTTCTCATTTTCAGAGACACAGAATCAAAATGATTATTTGCATGGGAAGAAAAAAAGAAGGATGTGGAAGGTTATTTCGCCTGACGGCTGAACTGTGATGCATGTTCTGCTAGCGTTCTGCTGTGTCTGCTGCCATTTGAACTCATTTAAAGTAACGCAATTGGGGTCGGGGGGGGGGGCGTGGTTGTAGAGATCGACACTGATTGGCTGCCAAAGCCCACATGTTTTGTTTTTTTTCTTTTTCATTTTTAAATTTTTGTATTTTGTTTGTTAAAAATGGACAGATGGACAGTTGATGGAGGGAGTGATGGAGGGAAAGGAACGAACCAATCAAAATCCACTGCGCTGCCTCTGAGATTGTCTTCCAGTTTGGTGTCCTTGGGTTGGACCACGAAGATTGTAGAGAATGGCGGAAAGACAGGCGGAGTTTCAGTCTTTTCTGTTCTGTCAGGAGCAGCGGTTTCTCTCCTGTTCATGTTTCTGTGAAGCTTCGACATGACCGAAGCTCTCGGCAGGAATGTTGCACCACGGGCGTCTTTTCTCTCGCATCTGCTTCCAGGGCAGCTTCAATCAGCATTGAGCTACAAAATCAACACAACGGCCGCGCTGCCTTCATGTCACATCATCCTTGTCAGCATCATCGGGTTTAAAGGAAAATTTTTACCAGTTGGAAGAACGATTGTGCCAAAAAAAAGTCAGATTTTGAGATTAAAATCTAAATTTTTGCTTTTTGTCCCAGAATCACTGTTGATGTTAAAAATTGCTTCTGTGATTTGAAAAAGAGAAAAAAATGTCTTGTTAGTGCAAACATTTATTCAGCCTCTGAGGTAAAAATGAAAATGAAATGACTAATTGGATTTGATCAATGCTAAGTCATAATGCTACTGGTTCGTACAACATTTTATTCACTTTAAAAAATGAAAAACTAGAAGAGCAGGAAATAATGTCTTCTTCCTCTTCGTCTTCTTCATCTTGTGAAAAAGTGTAGAAAGGATCTGTTGTAGAAAACAATTGAGAATGTCTAAAGGTTTTATCCCATGGGTGGGGTTTGGGGGAGGGGGGGCTTGTTATTTAAATGTGTGTGTGCATGTGCAATTTTTCAGCTTTGAATAGACTCTGATGCTTTTTTTCCTTGTGTCACATCACGGTTGATGTAAAAAGTCAAACTTTTATTTGGACATTCTCAAATGTGTGGCTCCGTTGTCAACTGAAGGCAGCGTCGGTTCGTAAACTGGTTTCTGAGAAGCAAGTGTGGGGAGGACACACTGCTGTCAAAGTCTGTGATGTGAGAGATCAGCAGGTCGACTCAGAGTTTTTAAAACACATCCCAATAAATCTCCATGGCTCCCTAATATCTTCCTGATAACATTTCCTAATATTTTCCCTCCATCATCGATGAAAACCGACAGAATCTCCTCCTGAAGTTGGGTTGAAGCATGCGAGTCGACCTTCTGACCTCCCGCTGTAACTTTCGTCAAAAAAAAATAAGAGGCTCAGCCTGTAGGGGGTGCTGTCGCTGTTGCATGGGGAAGATCGCAGCACTGCCGATGTCCCACGGCGCAATATGATGATGTCATTACCAAGCAACAGAGGCCCTCTGGTGGCAGGGAGGGTGGGGGGGGGGTTGAATGACAAACTGTTGCCATGTGAAATGTCTTTGTCAAAGCCTGAAATCTCTTGATCTTTCTTTGTGTGCTGATGTTTGCACCTTTTCTGAGACACCTTCATATAACGCATCATATATTAGAAAAAAGTCATCGCAAATACGCAGCAGGATGAAAAAGATTATTGAAAAATAAAAAAAAAGATAAAAGTTTCAGTGTCCGCCTTGTTCTTTTGTTCCCATTGAATGTGACGTTTTTTCACCTTTCAGTCCTTAAAGAAAATTGCCATGTGACCTTCCTCACATTGGTGCCATCTGAAATAAACAAGTCCTTCTACATCTTTGGTCTGACTCATAATTGTGACTCGAGTACAAAAGTTGATGCCACTGAGAGAAGCAAAGTTGGATTTTAGCTTCCTCCTGCAGATGAGACATGAAAGTCTGAAGAAAGTCACCGTCTGTGCACCTGTCTGAAAACTCAAACTTTCTCTTAGGTTTTTATGTAGCCCTCTATTTACATTTGGAAGAACACACTGGGGCTTAGGAGCCTTCATTTGCACAATTAGAAAATAAATACATTTGTGTGTGTCAGCTGCTGCGTGGTCAGTTGAATGAGACCAGAGAGGTGTGTTTGTGTAGGGAAAGCTCATCCTTGTGCTCATGGTTCAATACTGTTAACACTCTTCTACAGAAAGTAGCTCAGCCTTGTCCAGAAAGTCTCTTGATTTGTCACCTGCTGCTTTGGTGAAGACAAGTCACTGAAAGGGTCTTAAAAGTCGGTAAATATACCGACCAAGTTACTAAGTTGGCAACACTGTCAGTAAATACTTCCTGATGATGAAAGAAAAACTATTTGAGCCAATTCATTTTGAAGGGGTGACGGCCAACATTTAAACTTCCTCACTCAGTCAGTCAGGGACACTGGCGTTCTTAGGGCTGGCCTTCCTGTTTAAGGTAAAACAGGAAGAGAGAAGAATGAAAGCTAAAGTTCTGCTCGTTAAATTTTAAATCTGAAGATGCATTTCAATGCTCTAAACTTTGAGCTAATAGAAAATGTGATGATGAATATGAAATAAAAGACTGGGGGAAAAAAACTGCAGGATTTAACTCTAATCTGGAGGATTATTATCTCAGGGCCTGTAGTGAGGCATCAGGCCTGAAAGCACAGGTGTGATCCTGTTGTTTGTATGATTTGTTCACTGTTGAAGATTTGAAATCCAACTTAATGAGATGTGAGTTTTGGTATAAAACCAGGCAGTGAGTCTTTAAAGGAGCAACCCGTTTATTTACTTATTTAGTTTTAGGGTAAGGGAGTAGAAGCAGCATTTTGACATTGAGGCTCATCGGTTTGTTCATAACCTGTAAAACCACTAAAGGATCTGACCTTTCAAAGACTTTCACATGTTCACATGTACAGTGACAGGTGACTCCTTAATAACGTGACTTCACCGTAAAGACAACCTCCACAGTCGTCACTGAGCGGGAGTGAACACGATGCTGAGTTACACTGCAGGTCAGTTTCCTTTTCACCTGAATGTTTGTCTGACAAAGTCAAACACAGATTGAAGAGTTGCGTCACTAAACATTTAGGAGTTTTCAGTATCCAGCATGAAGATTTCCCCCTTTTCTTCCTTCTGTATTCAGATTCAGCTCCGTGAAGTTTTGATTTATTTAGTGTAATAATTCCCTTTTTTGTGGTTAAAATATGGATGACAATCTTAAACAGAAGACACGGGCAAACACATTTCTTTTAGTACAACTGAAATGAATCGACGACATCAAAATATCAAAAATAGCTGTGTTTGACTAATCTACTGTTTCTCTTAGTGTAAAATTCCCAGTTGTAGAATAAAAATGTTTCATGAGCATGAAAAACCCTGATGTAACAAATACTTTGTTATGTAACTGATGACAGAAGCTGAAGAAGAGAGCAGCTGTTGTGAGTGGAGAAGCAAAACCAGAGCTCTGTGGTTTGGGCCTGACACTTGTCCCGGTCTGAAGTGGTTTGTGGTCTCAGCTGCCGCCTCCTTAAAAGCTTGGTGCTCCGACAGGCAGGCTAAAAGCTTTCAGAGCATCCATCCACTCTGCCACAGTAGAAATGGTCTGAGCGGCTGGTTCCCACTTTGCCCACAACTCCATCTGATGCTCCCATGTCTTAAGAGCTTCATTCAACTTTAACCAGCAGCAACGCAAAAACACGAGGATAAAACAGCTGACGGAAGTACGACTGGAAGAGCTGACGTGACGTAACATTAGAGCGATGTTGCGTGAAGTGGCTATTTGGTGAGGACGCAGGTTAACGTTCGACCCCACTGATGCAGCCTCTTCGATGGGGTCGAGCATTAACCCGTGTCCTTGCAAAATAGCCTGTTAACGCAAAAAGCTAGCAATTTGTTGTGAGACATCTACTTTGAATGTAAGTTCCCTCCAGTAACAGACAGTGACGTCCTCAACTCTGCGCCTGTGGCATTAAAGAAGGCTTCTCTGGATGCGGCTAGCTAGCTGCTAGTATAACATTATCTAAATTTGCTCTACTGACACAGAGGATCATGGGGTATGGAAGGATAAGGTGCTTCCAATAATGAAGTTGAGTTTAAAAAAAAATGCTTAAAAAAAATTATACAGTTTCTTCTTTTTGATATATTTTTTTGCTAATCGTGCCTTTAATCTTTTTTTTTTGGTGAGTTCTTTTAACTGTTCTGTGCAACTTTAAGCTGCTGTTGTCATATGTTTATATTTATATTTATATTTAATAAAGCATGAACCAAAATAAGTTCAGATGCAAAGCACTCACAAGATAAAATGAATCACTTCAAAGACAAAACAAACATTAATATTAAACACATGATAGATTATTCAGCCCGAAACTGACAGTTTTTTCATGACAGCTATTTTTTTTACAGTAAAAACTTAAAAACAGCCTCAGGTAATGGCGTCCGCATACTTTCAGCTACGTAGAGTATCTGAGGCTCATTGTGTTTCTCAGCAGAGAAGATAGAAAAAAAA
>CM029116.1:902500-1007938 GCA_016859345.1 Istiophorus platypterus
AGGAGTCTTGTCCGAGTCTGGTCCGGTCCGAGTCCGATCCAGTCCGAGTCTTGTTCGAGTCTTGTCCGAGTCAGGTCCGGTCCGGTCCGAGTCTGCTCTGATCCCGGTCTGAGGTCAGATCATCTCCAATCTGTGTCTTAAGCTGTAAAACTCAGAGAAGACAAAAGTCGTCCTTGGCCTCATGAAAACTGAAACGGCTTTAATTGCTGTAATCGTCCTTCCTGTTCCTGTTCTGGGCTAAAAGTGATCCCTTCTCTAACAGCCTGAGTTAGACCCAGGGGAAAGCTTCCAAAGTTACTGCATTTGTACTGCATAATTCCCTCTCTGGGTTCCAGAGACCGTTGGAGGGATTTTATACTGGAACGCCTGTGTCTTCAGTTTTTGTATTTGCACATTAACACAAGAGCATAAATCAGCTTGTTGTGCAGAGATCTCTTAGAATCCAGAGTGAGCAGGAGGAACGATTACAGCAAGAAGAAATACTTGCAGCATAGACGCCTGAGGCCCAAGATAAGGGTCTAAACTGAGTCAGCTTAAACTGAACGTCATGTTAACACTGTGGTCGGTGGCTGCGGATGCTGAGTGACGAAGGTTCACGGTGGTGGAGCCGGAGAAATGGAGGAAACTGCTGAGTGTTTGTAGATGTTGAATAAGCCCCTGGAAATGAGTAATCAGCTACCCAGAATCCTCTCGGGCCAGGGCGGGAGGATAATTGTCATCTCCATACCTGTGGCAAACATGCAGATACAAACACACACACACACACACACACACACACACACACACACACACACACACACACACACACACAGGACAAGCTTTACAAGCTTCAGTTTTATTGAGTTCATTTGGCATGAAGTGTCTGTGTGTTGCTGTCAGTGTGTGCATGCGTGGGTGATGGATGGTGTTGTCGAGCAGCTCTGGTTCTGTATGTCCCTCCTGGGATCCGCTAGCTTTGCCTGATCATCCACTGGGACACATCTGTCTGTTTCCACCTCCACATCTCTTCCTCCACCTTCTTTTTTTCCTCTTCCTCCTCCTCCTCCTCCCTCCTTCCTAAGCTGAAGTTCACGCCACAAACCATTAAAATGAAACCAGCAGCGACTGGGATGGAGCCGAGCCATCTTCGGTCTGTAAGCTCCTTATTATAGATCAATGCCGATGGATGTTCGGTCCGTTTGTGTTAAATTCACACAAACATCAGCATTTGTTTTTTCCCAGATCAGATTCCCAGATCAGAAGTGAAACTTTTCTGTTTTTTTTTGTTTGTTTTTTTTGCTGCATTGTCTGAAAACTTCACTCATGTAAACAGATCTTAAACTGCCGGAGAGATTAAATACAGATGTTGGTTCTGGCCTTGTTCTCTGTAGAACTGCAGAGAAACAGAGACAATCTGATTCAACTGAAATTGTATCTAAGCTTTGACCAATCATTTTGTTGTGTGGGAAAAGAAAGCATTTTATCTCTAGATGAACTGAAGTGAACTCTACTTGGTAGCCTTGTTAGCCTAAATGAATCTTATTGGTTATTATCTACAGCATATTAAATAATTTTTACGTCATTATTTTGAAACTGAAATGACACGTGCTCATACTCAAATGGCTTCTTTGATATGATGTCCATTGGTTCAGCGACAGAATCAGAGTAAATGTTCAGTAAACGATCGGTCAACATTATATAAGTTAGACCTCATCGTCTCTGTCAGGTTGGGGGAATCCAAAGTTGCAGACAGGTGGTCTGCCCCTCCCCCCGCTGTAGTAAAAAATGGATTCATCCCAGTGGACCTGGTGAAGCTCATTACTGTGTATGAATGTCACACCTGCAAACATTCGACCAATGACAGTAGGGCTGTCTGAGAGCATGTGGACTGAATGGTTGACTGGTTGCCGGGAGGAATTTAGCCAGATTCAACGAACCTCAGGTTAAACTGTAACTACGATTCTTTCTCCTTGTTTCTCCATGTTTGCCTTCGTCTCTTATCCCTTTCTTTGCCTCTCATTCTCTCCTCATCACATGTCCTTTCCAAACATGTAAACTGTCCCCTCCCCCCAGCAGTTGTGGATTGACGACACAGCCTTGAAATTTTGTGGGATTTTCCTGTGTAGTTGTAATCTTTGTTTATTCTACAACTTAAACAACTAAATCCACCGTGTGCCCCATGAGGTACAGGTTGTAGCAGGTGAAAGGTCACAGTTGACCCTGGAGTCTGACGAGGGTCACGTTCACACTCCAACGGAAAAGCTGGTTGGGAACAGCCTGTCTTGGCTGCCTGGGGCCGAATGAATGAGGAGTAGACATAAGGCATCATGTCATATGTTTGATGTTGGTTAACAGCTGTGGGAAGAGATGCTGGTGTGTGTGTGTGTGTGTGTGTGTGTGTGTGTGTCCGAGTCAAGAGGTCACACGTTGATCCATGAACTGATCTTAGCTGGTTCACAGAAAACACACACACACACACACACAAGACTACACAGTGAGGAAATAATGGAGTAAAACTTTCCTCATGTCTATTACACGTGAGTTGATTTTTTTTTTTTACGTGTTGATGAATGAAGTGGGTTCATCAGATGGAGGGATGAACGGAGGAGAAGAGTGAGGGTGGATATCATCCATCCATCTCATCTCCCATAACAACCAGATAAATCTCACCCCCACCACTTTAAATCTGCTGCAGCAGCAGATTTATGGACAAGGGAGAGCGAGAGACTCTGATGCATAGGGAGGAGAGGTGGAGGTGGTGGGGGTGGGGGGGTGTTCACTACTACAACTCCACTGTGGGGAAAGTAATAATTATACCTACAATAATTTATTTTTTGTTTGTTTTTTTTGCACATTTGGGGGCAGTGGAAACAATATATAAACCCAATATTGATATATCATCATCACTTAAGTTGTCACGTTGAACTTGTTACCAAACAGTTTATTTGGTAGCTGTTATAGAGCAACATGAACCTTCAATCATACACAAGTTACCACAGATACAGAAATAACAAAAACCTATAAGTTGAGCTTCAAATGAATTTAATTTAGGAGAATATGAGAAAATCAGCTGTGAGGATTCTTAAATAGAGGTGTAGTCCTCTCACATGATTTTTCCAGTTTGGGGGGAGATTATTCAGTGGACAATTTATGTCTTCTGGGTTTGGAGGGAAGCCGAAATCTGAACAGATGTTTTCTCAGGGCACTTTTTTTTTTTTAGAGCAGGTCTAGACCCAACATTCCCACATGAGCAAGCTCTGGGCGACAGTGGCAAGGCAAAACTCCCTTTAACAGGAAGAAACCTTGAGCAGAACCGGACTCTGGGTGGGCGGCCATCTGCCTCGACCGGTTGGGTTGAGAGGGATGGGGGGGGGGGGGGGGGGGTTGCTGGGTTGAAGGGTGGGAAATACAGTCATGCGTTGAAGGAGGTTGAAGGAGGTTGAAGGAGGTTGAAGGAGGTGGCTGCCAGGACAACGATGTCTCATTGTCCTACAGGGTTGCAGAGATACTCAGGGCAGCCAAAAGGCTGCCAGTCCTCAGAGTAAAGTGACACTGGAATGGGAGCAATATGTGGGACGATCTTGAAGATCTTCTTAACTACCCAAGACTTTACGCTCTTGGGCTTCGTGGCCCTGTGGTGCTCTGTTCTCAACTGCTCCACCTCCATAATCTTTTCGTTCAGTAATTTAATGAGAAACCTTCTGGTCTTATTGAAATGTTCATGCGCTTTCTGATTGATCTGTTCACAATTGCCAAAGTTTTTCTTTGGCCAGTTTATCTGGTGTTGAAAGGCCACCGGGTCGTTTTCGTTCGTCTCCGGTTGCTCAGCGTGGTCTATGTAGCGTCTTTTCAAAATCATCACTCTGCTTTTTAGTTTCATGGGATCTTCGATGTCAGACATGCACCTCTGTATGTCCTCCTGGACATTGCGCACATACGTCTCCAGGATTTCGATATTGACCCTGAGTTCGCTAATTTCATGCTCATTGGCATCGGATAGTTGAGTCATCATTTCGGTCAGGTTGCTGTTTGTTTGCCTTGCCTTACTTAGCTCCTCTGCTGTTTCCTGCAGCTTTGACTGTTCCTGCATTTTCTCGTCCTCTAAACCCTTGATGGTGCACCTCAGGTCAAGAACTAGCTGGACTGACATATCAGTCTGTAACTTAAAGTGCTCCAGCTCTTCTTCACACCTTCTCTTTTCATTGATTAAAAACATAATTTCCCTCTCTCTCTGTGCAATAACTTTGCGCATGACAGTTTCCTTTAATTCGGACATTGTCACAGACTGATCCTCCTTGTTCTCTAGATCCCTTATGATCTGGTCCTTGTTCTTTAATTTACTTTCAAGTTCTCGCAGCTGTCCCTGCAAGTTCTCCACCAGCCTTTGGTTCTGATTGCGCTGCTCCTTATTTTTCAACAGCTCACGTCCATATTTTTCTGCCTGCTCTTTCAGGGCCCTGTCGGCTTCCTCCTTTTGCAACGTCAGCCTCTTATCAGAATCTGCTTGCTGACGTTTCAAGACATCTTGTTGCTTTTTACAGTCTGCCAGAGACTTTCTATGCGACTCTTCCAGGTCTCTTACTTTCCATTTGTTGTCTGCCAGAACTCTTTTGAGTCTTTTTTTCTTTTTCCTTTCTGTTCCTTTGCCTGAGCTTTCTCCTGCCTGGCTGTGTATTGTCTCTTCGATTTTGTCTTTATTTCCTCTCCTCATTTTGTTTCTTCTTCCTCTGTCTCTTCTTCTTCTCTTCATGCAGAGCCTGAATCATGGTCTCAAAATGGTCTTTTTGGCTCTCTTTCCTTAGCTGCTCCTGAAACAAGTTGCTAGGGCGAACCCAGTGTGTTGACCAATTAGAGAGAAGACAGGAAATCTTTTTCTAGATCCAGAGGTAATCGTATGATAGAGGTAGTATGAAAGGTAGTGTTGTTTGCGGTGTTGCAGCTTCACGGACCACAAGTGTTGTCGCTCACTTCAATGTCGGATTGTGTGAGAGAACAACTTTACAAACACTTCTTGCTTGATGTTATATCCTTTATCTCTACAAGCTGGACAAGCTGTCGATTGTCTCTTGTCTCTTGTGGTTTAATTCTGTTGAGTTCATTCTTTTTCTCTTCCTCTCTGGTTCCAGCTCTTCTTCATGCAGCTCATGGTCTCAAAAAGTCTCTCTTTCCTTCTCTTGTTCTCTTCTCAGTGTAGAAGTGTAGAACAAACCCGAGCTGCTGTGTTTGTTGAGTGAGAGAGAAATCTTCTTATCTCTCTTATATTAGATTATGCAGGGTAGGTAGGGTCGTATCCAAATTAGCGGTGTTGTGAAAGGCGGCTTGCTGGACCACACAAGTGTTGTCGCTCACTTCAATGTCGGATTGTGTGAGAGAACAACTTTACAAACACAAGTATATGCTACTTAAGTGTGTGATGTCACACGTGACATCACAAGGAACATCAAAGGACACTACGATGCACGCTTTGTGACATCACTGGTGACATCATAAATGACACATCGAAGCACACTATGACATGCTTTGTGACATCACGTGTGACATCATCGTGTTCTAACCATCATGTATTATGGTAGATTTTTTTTTTTTTTTCTTTTATGTAAAAATAAACAACCACACTGTGTGTATGTGCTCTTGTTTCACTACCTTGTGGGGACACTTGCTTGTTCACACATACATTGTGGGGACAGCTTCAGGATTCAAGAGAATTTATCGCCACAGTTGTTCCATATGGAAGTTTTTTGGGGGGGTCTTGCTGTAAAAGGGTCAAAGCAGATGTTTCTTCTCCACTTTTTATTTAATGGCTCCCCCCACTTTTTTTCTATTATCTCTCATTTGTTCACATTTTTCATTGGATTATGAGGAGAACTAATTTTTATTCTATTGTTTTAAGTATAAAATAGATGAAAATACATTGAAATTCACTTTATTTGAAAGTTTTTCAATCTGCCTTATAATCATGAATATTGTATCAATGGCTAAATCTTTGGATAAAACAATGGAAAAAATTATTAAAACAATGAATTCATAGTGAACGTTAAAAATCTCTCCATCTCTCTGCAGGGCATCCTTCGTCTCCACCATCCTCGTCCTCTTCATCGTGGCAGTCGGGATGACGGCGGCTGTCAGTCAACCGACGGGTAAGTGACAGCCAGGAATGCAGGTCTCCGACTGGAGCTCGTCAGAGGATACAAATCAATGACGCCGGTCCAGACCAGTACTATTCCACATGGGTCGAGGCTAATACAGATCGTTGTAAATGGGCCTATGTTGTGTTTTCACTGCCCATGATGAGGGACAAAAAACAATTTACTTTTTTTTTTACAATTTACATGTGATTTTGTTCACCATCACATGTGAATGCACAAAAATGAGTAGAGAACAGCAGAACGTTGCCAGACTTGCTTCGATCCATCGGTTTGAGGGTTTCTTTTGTAGGTAAAGGGGATTCAAAATGATTAAATGGGATGGTCCGGGTTGTAAAAGGCTCTCAGGTCTTTTTTTTTTCTTCCTCACTCAGAAAATTTCTTGTTCATGTTGCTGCAACTCTGCAAAAAATGGGATTAATTTAAGCCGAAGCTCCGGCCCCGTGGGACAGTGAGGGGATGGTTCCAGAGAGAGGAGGGTTATTTGTAAGACTGTCTGAGTGTGGAAGGGAGGAGGGGGCAGGGTTTAGAGGTGCGGCGGTGAGGGGGTGGATGGTGGAGAGCTCAGCATGGAAGAGGATGGATGGAGGAGCGGATGTTGTCGGGTCAGGCAGATGGAGCTGACGGGATGTGGCTGAAATAAAGGAGATGAAAATGAAATTAATCCTTTGGGGAAACTGGTTATTACACCAAGAAACGTCCACTGTCCCATCACTTATCAGTTGCCTGACCATTTTCTGACCCCCCCACTCCCAGCTCACAGAAGAGTGGTTCAAAAACACTACTACGCAACACATGCTGCCATGGGAGCACTACTTCAGGAGACGCCTCAGGGGTCAGGGACAAAACGACCCAGGCGGTCGATCAGCTCGGAGACTGGATGTTTTTTTTTCTAGTCTCTGGAAAAGTCCCCATGGTTCATTCAATTCTTTTACTTGAGTCTGGGGGTAAAGATTGTTTTAGGTGACCTGTGACAGCTTGAGCTTTGAAAGGCTCCTTTCCTTCGAGGCAGGTATGGGTCCACTGAGGTGTGTCTGAGATTGCCGACAACTGATGGCAAACAGAACCCACTGTTCTCCGGGCTCCTCTTCACTCTTGTAACTGCAGTTTCAGGGGAACTTGCACTGGTAAATGAGAAGAACGGATGCGTGTTTTAGAACCCGAGTGATTTATTTAACTTCTTGCATCATGTATTGAACTAAGGAACATAACAGAACATAGGAAAGTGTCTCTGAGGGTCCAGCCTCCTTCTCTGTGTCACATGGCAAACCTAACGAATGCCCATGTCTCGCAAGAAGTATGTTAGTTCTTGTTTACAAAAATTATAAATTTAATAATTATCATATACAAACTATTCTGATACGGCGAAACTGTCTGAGTATCATATTTGCATTTCATTATCCAACACGCTAAAACCTGCATGAGAATATACACTTAGAGCTGCAGCAGCATGTCTCAGATGGATAGATATGTGTGTGTGTGTGTGTGTGTGTGTGTGTGTGTGTGTGTGTGTGTGTGTGTGTGTGTGTGTGTCTGGGGGGTCGGATGGAGGAAGGGAGGGATATGGCTGAAGATATTACTGAGGGATGGATGGATAGTGAGGGGGGAGGAGGAGGAGGCGGCTGCTGGAGAGGATTTTAATAGAATGACTAATACTCTGTCCGGGAAAACCTGACAGGTCAATTACCGACACACACACACACTCCCGCTCTGTACAGGTGTAGAAAGCCTCTATTAATCCAGCGGCACTGAAACCATCCTACAGCTCAGTTTTTCAAACTGAGGCTCCAGACTCAAAACAGGTCACTGCTCCTTTGGTTCAACTTCAGCTGGATTTGTCTTCAGAGTTGTTATGGCTGCAACTAATTATCATTTTCATAATGGATTAGTTTACCAATAATTCTTTTGATTAATCATTAATCATTATGTCCCTGATATGTCAATATCAATAAAATAGTGAAAAAGGAAGTTTCCAAAGTGATGTCTTCATATTACATCCTTTGTCAGACCAGCAGTCCAGAAGAAACAAGGACTGAATATGAGCTTTCTCTCCAGGGATAATTTACAGGTAAATTTATTTGAAACCACAGCTCAGCCGTCATCTTTAACTTCTGATTCTGTCAGACGACGTCCAGGTTATAAATCAGGATTTTAGCAGCAGAGCAGCAGTTTGGAAATGTCTCTGAGGTGGCTGCTGTTCTCTGAGAGGACCGGTTCAACTCATTATTAATCATAACTGTTAGCTGAATCATACCTGTGTGTGTGTGTGTGTGTGTGTGTGTGTGTGTGTGTGTGTGCGTGTGTGTGTGTGTGTGTGTGTGTGTGTGCGCGTGTGTTTGTGTGTGTGTGTGTGCGTGTGTGTGTGTGTGCGCGTGTGTGTGTGTGTGTGCGTGCGTGCATGCA
The DNA here is from genome assembly GCA_016859345.1 of Istiophorus platypterus. Classification (NCBI taxonomy): domain Eukaryota; kingdom Metazoa; phylum Chordata; class Actinopteri; order Istiophoriformes; family Istiophoridae; genus Istiophorus; species Istiophorus platypterus. The sequence continues at coordinate 911,026 of CM029116.1, forward strand.
TGTGTGTGTGGTTGTGTGTGTGTGCATGTGTGTCTGTGTGTGTGCGTGCGTGCGTGCGTGCGTGTGTGCGTGCGTGTGTGCGTGCGTGTGTGTGTAACTCATGATGCCAAAGGTCGTCTTTGTCGGTCGACTTACATTCCACACACGCTTAGAACACGCGACCATTATTTGATCTGCTGAAAGAAAAAGAAAATCTCTGCCGCTCACGTCTCCTCATAGTTGAGCCCTTGTTCCTGTTTTGTATCATCATCCCATCTTAGCCGTCAGAGTTTAATAATGTGTTTCTGTTATTGAGCCTCACGTTAACACTACAGTAATGATTCGGGGGATTCAGCTGTACTGAATTATTGTGTGTTAGATTAGAGAGTGGAAGGGAAGCAAACGGATAAAGATCCTGCCATATACCAGGTTTAGCCTTAATCTTGTTTTTTTTTTTTTTTTTTTTTATACAGGGAGAAGAGATAAAGAAGGTGGAGGATTTTAAGTACTTAGGGTCAACAGTCCAGGGCAATGGAGAGGGTGGAAAAGAGGTGAAGAAGCGTGTGCAGGCAGGCTGGAACGGGTAGAGAAAAGTGTCAGGTGTGATGTGTGATAGAAGAGTTTCAGCTAAAATGAAAGGAAAGGTGTACAAAACTGTGGTGAGACCAGCGATGCTGTTTGGTCTAGAGACAGTGCCACTGAGGAAAAGACAGGAGGCAGAGCTGGAGGTAGCAGAGATGAAGATGTTGAGGTTCTCTCTGGGAGTGACCAGGATGGATAGGATCAGGAATGAGTACATCAGAGGGAAGACACATGTTAGAGGTTTTGGAGATAAAGTCAGAGAGGCCAGACTGAGATGGTTTGGACATGTCCTGAGAAGAGATAGTGAATATATTGGTAGAAGGATACTGAGTTTTGAACTGCCAGGCAGGAGGCCTAGAGGAAGACCAAAGAGGAGGTTTACGGATGTAGTGAAAGAGGACATGAAGGTAGTTGGTGTGAGAGAAGAGGACGCAGAAGACAGGGTTAGATGGAGGACACTGATTCGCTGTGGCGACCCCTAAAGGGAAAAGCCGAAAGAAAAAGAAGAAGCCTTAATCTTGTTTTTAATGTTTGTCTGAGCAAGGGTTGTACGTTGTATTTATCTCTTTTCACTTAGGTTCAAACTTTTGCAAACGAGTGCATTACGTGGAAAAGCAGCAAGTCCTCGGATTTAAAAGTCTGAAAGGTTTTCTATTTTTCCTTAAAAACATTATGAAAGAAGTTGCAAAATAATTTGCACACAATCAACTCAATGACTGATCAAGTAACTGTTGCAGCTCTAACAGTTATTTTACTACAGAACCTTAAATATAGATCAGTGTCAAACATCATGAAGTAGTAAAAGTGTTGATTTAGAATTAGTATTAGAAGGTCGCCATTATGGGTTCTTGTAATCCTTAAATGGATTCACGCAATCGATGGTGCTTGAAGGAGTGCCGGTGTTCCTAATGAGAGTTTAAAGTTCTTGAATCATGTTCTAAAGGTACCTTTTAAGATCTTTGTGTGGAGGTTGGATGGGTTTTAGTGATGCCTGATGGTAATGACATTGTGGAAGAGATTCAAGACAACCCCAGTAGGAAGCATTTTAAACAGGGTCTTGAGGTGGTTCTTGTAGTTCTTCAGGCACTTTCAGTGACCCTATATGTAGTTGAAGTGGTCACATTGGATTCTGGAGGACTTGGCTTTTCAGGGGTTTTTGAAGAGGGTCAAGTGATCCCATAAGTTTTTGTTATATAAGAGATTGTGGTTCCACTGTTTCTTTTAAGGTGGTCTTTAAGATGGCCCCTGTCAAAAGGGGTGTCGGGACATCATGAAGTGGTTCTTAGAGTTCTTGAAGTAGTTTTAGGGTTGCTTAAGGTGGTTCCATTTTTTTTCACAAGTGGTCTTTTGGGGTTTCTAAGGGTCCAGGTTCTTTGACAGTTCTTGACATCTTTGTGGAGTTTCAAGTAGATCCTAAACAGGTGCTAAGGATCCAGTTTCAGGGTTCCATGTCGGGGCCTTAGTCCATCGTAGACGGGTTTCAGCTCGTCAGAAAAACTGGATGTTAACTTTGTTTACCAAAGCTGTTTCTGTAACAAAAGAGCAAGTTTAGTTGTTTAATCACTTGTTAGTTGTTTTTTTCTGTGTCAGTGGATACGGAGAGGGATCCGGACTCGAACAAGGGAGATTGTGGTTAAAATATATCACTTCAATACAGATGATACCCAGTTGTACGTCTCTTCAGAACCTCAGAAAGTTGCAAGATTGTCTATTTTACACAACGGCTGAGATGCAGTTAAAAATCTGGATGGCTGATAACTTTCTCCAGCTCAGTGCTGATGAGGACAAAGGTCCTTATCTTTGCCTGGTTTGTTTTTTCCCTAAGGTGAAGAAAAGCCTCTCCTCATCTGTAAAGTCCACTCACACAAATCTAGGTGACTCTTGACTTGATTATTTACACTTTTTATTTCATCCCCTCTTATCTACTCCAACTCCCTCATCACCAGTCTTGGAGTCCTCCCTAATCCAAACATGCTTCTGCGTAGTTTTTTTCCACGTCCTCAAAGAACAGGTCTTGTGTAATTCAGGATTTTTATTTTTTTTCTGTAGATAAAAGTCAGGGTCTTTCTGCTGAGTATCTGCTGTTAGCTTGGTGAGAGTGGGAGTTACAGGTAGTTTCAAGGTTCTTTAGGTGGAGATTAGAGACTGCAGGTCAAAACATCACTTATCATGTTTGCTGGGTTTGGTATTAACTTTTGGCACATTTCACTTCTACTCATGTATTCAGACAGACTCCCCATCAAATTCGGAATCTGGTTCCAGTTCCTGATGGTCCCCTTTGGTTCTCTGCAGGGTCAGACTCTTACGCCTACATTAGAGGTCTACTGCAGCCTTATATCAGCAGCGGTCTCTGAGGTCTGATCAGGGTTTGTTGGTGGTTTCTTGCTCCAGACTCCTAACAAACTCAAGTATAGACTGAGAATAAACTTGAGAAATGTTTCCCTTGTTCATCACATCTGTAAAGAATAGCTTGTGTTTGTTTAGATTTATTTAGTTCAGTTTATTCATTACACTCATAATTTGTGTCTGTGGTTGCCTTTGACTTTTATTGGGAAGCATCTAAATCCTAAATACTGATACATATATTCATAGATGTATTTTAGAAATAATTTAAAATGAGTATTTAAGGTCTAAAGCTAAGCGATTAAGATCAACACTGTGTGATTCATGTCCAGTAGACACAGTGATCAGAAAAGATAAATCAGATACTTGTGTCCCGCCGGGCTCTGTTTCAGATCTTTCCCAAAATAAATCATCTGAGCGCTGGGATATTTTCAGCATCAAGGTCAGGGTCAGAAAACTGTCCAAAAATATCCATGTTTCACTGAGCACTTCCGTTTTGTTGTTTTCCTCAACTGTCTCTCGTCCTGTGCAGCATTTTATGCCACATTCGATGAATAAAAGCAGCAGAAGCAGCCAAATATGAGATGAAGCCAAATGTTGTCTTCCTTTAAAAGTTTATAATGTGCAGCTCTGATGGGTTTCAGGGTATAAACGGAGCAGCGGCTTTAATCCCTTAATGAGACAGGGGTGCAGTACATCTTCTTTTAACAAGGCCAGTTAACGATGACATCCATTAAGCTCCGTTTAAGTGTGTGGGGGGGGGGTATTACCCTCCAATCCTCCATCAACTCGTGATTATGAAGTGCTTTTTTTTAGCACTGTTCCACCTGAGATCGGAACAAAGCGGTTTATAATGTGTTAAAATTTACAGTCTCACTAACACCCAGGTGGACAAAGGTCTTCGTGTTGAAGAACTGAACACCTGGTGGAGGACCTGTCCTGCCACCTGGTTCGCATCTGTTTAAAATCTCTGCTTTATTGAAAGCTGTCATTTCCACACTTTTAATGCACCTTGCCACTGTTGTGTGAATAAGCCAGCGCATCAGAGTTGTAGGTAACATCTGTAACATAAGCTTTGGGCCACAAAGGGGACAAAACGGCCATTGCACTCATTGAGCCAGTGAAGTACACCCGGTTTGGTCCCAGCCTGGTGGGTTTCACTCCCCCCAGAGGATGAACCCTTTTTGTTTTTCAAGGAAAATACTTTCTGACTATAAAACTCTTATTGCCTGTGGGACTCAGAGGCTCTGAAGGTGACATTTGATCCGGTTTCATCTGTAGTTCTGGTCCCGGGCAGATGAATGGGCTGATTATGAACTACTCCTTCAACTGTCTCTCTCTCGCTCTCTCTCTCTCTCTCAGAGCCCATGTGCTACGACTGGGGGGAGTCCAGCGAGGGGGCGGTTTCAGTCCTTGAGGGGGAGGTCGGTTGGCTCTCCTGTCCCCTTTTCTCTCATCCCTCCGTCTACAACTACACCTCCACCCAGAGCGCCGGACACAACCTCTTCTGGTACCGCCTCCCTGAGGGTCAGGACCTGGAGCAACCAATCAGATCCAACCGGTGATCAGTTACTTAACCCCCTTTATTCTTGTTTACAGGCTAGTGGCAGAGTTTTAACATAAAGGGGCTCGTGAGGGCCGGGAGGATGGACCCGACTGCAGTCCAGCACAGTCCACGTTGGAATTAGTTTATTTAAACAAACTAGAGAAACTATCTGACGATTCATCCGCTGTTTACAACCATTAATGATGTAATCGATCAATCAGTCAATCAATCCATCTAGCTTAATTTGTACAGCGCCTTTCATACAGGTTGTTGCATTTCAGATTGAGAGGCTGATAATGAGACTGTAAATTCAAACAGTTAAAATCTTTTCAGACTAAAGCAGAAGGAACAAAATGATGGAAAGGTAGAAATAAGCGATCGGACCGAACCAGAGATTCTGAGAGTCGCTGGAGGATGAAGTGCCGTCTAACAATTTCCGACGGATGGACGGGACGATGTATGGTGTTTGGGAGGCCGGCGGCTTGATGAGCGTCGCTGAGGACATTAGCTTTAGTTCTAATGTTGTTGTAATTGATTTGTATCTGACTTGCGTTTGTTCATGCTTTATTGAATAATGACGGCGATTTCCCCCCCTGCAGCTCACGGCTCAGCAAAGACAGAGAGAGACTGTTGCTGCAGCCAGCCGCCGCCGAAGACAGCGGACTGTACATCTGTATGTTACGGTGAGAGGACACGGGGGGGGGCAAGGGGGACAGAGGAGACACGGGGGACGGAGGAGACACAGGGGATAGAGGGGACATGGGGGAGACACGGGTGCTGAAGTCCGGCAGGTGAATCCGGACCACAGGGGGTCTCACATCAGACCTGTAGATCCCTCCGGTCCGGTAAATATCGGCTGCCTCCTCAGTTTCGGTTGCTCTGTCTTGGCCGTCCGAGCCCCATTCAGCTAAAGTGGCTCTGAGATCATCTTAAAGATCGTAGTGAAACAAATGGGGATTCAGTTTCGCGGATGTGACCTGTCGGCCGGATCCATTCCAGACCCGCGCGTGGCACTCTGCAGGATCAGGTCATTTCCTAAGAAGATGAGGCTCTGGATCTGGTTCTGGTTCTGATCTGTACAGGATTCTGACCAGACCTGATTAAACTTAAATAACACATTCTCTGTCTTATTGACACGTGTGTGTGTGTGTGTGTGTGTGTGTGTGTGTGTGTGTGTGTGTGTGTGTGTGTGTGTGTGTGTGTGTGTGTGTGTGAGGGTCCAGGGACATGAGGATCTCATTTTCCTCATATGAGGATCTCATTTTATTATCAACTAATCCACCAGTTGTTATCTCCATTGATTATTTGGTCCATCACTGTCAAAAAATAGCACAAATTCATCTGGACACGGGAGAGAGCTGAGCCGCGCAACACACACACACACACACACATACACACACACACACAAACACACACACACAGACACACACACATACACACACACACACACAAACACACACACACAGACACACACACATACACACACACATACACACACACAAGCCTGAGAAAACAAGGAGAAAAGTTTCCTTGGTTTATGGTTTGTTCTGCACCTGTTTATTGTCCTAGACTGCTTTTTTGTTCCTGTTGTCCCAGAATACCTCACTGTTAGAAACAGCCAATCAGAGAGTTTCAGGTTCTGCCGCTGTCAGAGGCATGGTGGCGTTCAGCCACGGTTCGACTCCTCGGCCTGCTGACGTCTCCCGTCTCCGCCCCCGCAGCAACAAGTCGTCCTGCAGTAAGATCGCCATGCGCCTGAAGGTGTTGCGGCACGACGATGTCGTCCTCAGTCCCATTTGCCGGCTCCCTGTCGCTGCGGAAACCACTCACATGGTCATCCCATTGCAGTCGGGGGGGACGGTGGACTGTCCGGACCTGCGGGACGCCACCAAGATGGCTGACGGCAAACCGACGGTCACCTGGTACCACGAGCAAAGAGCAGGCTCGGTAATACGTCCATGTTTCCATGTGTCTAATTGAAACACTGGTGAACAACAACACAAGGACATTGTTGCTCATCGCGTTTCTTAAAACTCTTTATCAGAATGTGTCAAAGGGAATTACACTTTGAAAATAGATCCAGTAACAAGCTGAAACATGTTGGTCCGTATCTGGACTTAAATTTGAGATTTGAGCTTAGGTGTAAACATCACTTCTGATAGAACCACTCGTAGGAAGCAGGTAGAAAATAAAAAAGATCCACCCAGTCTTTACGTGTTGGGTCTTGTTCATCGAGTGGGTGTAGAAACGGCAACACACCGATGGGACTGACTTGATACGACTCTGTCTGTCCCAGTCTGTCCTGTCTCTGGCATCTCAGAAGTGCAACCGCTATCCGTTCTGGAACACCAACCGGCAGCAGATAGGAGCCAGCCTTCGCTTCTACATCATGTTGGACCAGTACCAGGGTCTGTACATCTGCACCGTCAGCTACCAGAGGAGGGGCAAGACGCTCAGCTTCACCAGGAGCATCAACATCACGGCCGTCTGTAAGACAACCACCACCGCCGCCACTACTTTACACACAGCAAAGAACAAACCTGTGCAGGTAAACACTGCTCTGCTTTATCCCCTTAGACCCGCATATTTTGCCCAAAGTACCCAGCATCCTCCATCCGAATAAAGACAAGGTCTTCACTGTCAAACGGGGTAGGTCCGCACCAGAACCACATGATAAGACCCATCGGACCGAACGAGCCTTTCATCATCTTTTGTTGGTTGTTTATTTTCGCTGTTTTTTTGGCCCTGAGACCAAGAACTCACCCGGTGGTTGTTCAGGAAAACTCACCACATGAGAAGAATGTAAAGTGAAACAGCGAAGGTCTAAAAACTAGACCATAAGACGGATCCCCACCTGGGTGTATGTGCACGTCCCGAGGTAAAACAACGTACAGCATACGACAGTAGAAGGCCCGAATTAAATGTCTTGACGGTAACGTCATTGCAGCAGAGAGACGTCCTATAGCGGTATCTAGTAGATGCTAGAGGAGATGCGGCCGACCTCAGAAAGAAAGAGAACGGTTCCTGCCTGTTGTTGGTGTTGCAACAAATGTGTAAACTGATCCACCAGACTTCATTTAAAATCTGGTCACAGCGTAAAAAAAATACTAAAATTGAAATGTCAGAACCGCAGGGCTGGGTCGCAAGATGAGTAACAAAGTAGGAAAGGCTTTTCTCAAATCGTCGCTTGTTTCCAGTGAAGTGAAAATCTGGTGGATTTTCTTGATAAATGACTCAGGAAATACGACCACTTGTTGACTAATCCTGCTAGAACCTAGGCGAGCCGATGAACGCAGTATATCTGGAGGGAAGCTCATGCAGGTTCCTTCCGTGTTCTCTGTCTTCACGCGGCCTCCGGCAGCTGCTGTGGCGGCAACGGGCTGGCGATGGGGTGGCGACAGGGTGGAAGCGCCTCCTCCGCCGACAGCTGCTTGTCGACGGGATTTTCTCCCGATGGCAACTTTGAGGAGAGTCGACCTTCCGAAAGTTAATCGTCCACATGGAATTAGAAGAGGCTGCAGGAGCTCATCACATAAAACACAGCCGGCCAGTAATGGCGTCTCACACACACACACACACACACACACACAGTAAATATTACTGCTGATGAAACGGAGCAGTCAGTGAACAGCAGGATTCCAGTCACAGGCTTGAGTTCACTTTGATAAATATTTAAAAGGACAAGTGTCCTTCACTGTTTGATGGTTTGTTCCTGTCTGTAGCAGTGACAGAAGCTTTTTAGCTTTGTATCCAAGGTCCAAATTTTCTAATTCTGGAAAATGAAAAGAAGTAGAAACTTATCACACATTGGGGTTTTTTTCCATAACCACGAAATCAGAGCTACAGACAAAACAATTAAGACTTCTGACAACGGAAGAAGCTGTTTAAAACAGCCCAGCTGCCAAGTAGATTAGACACTGTTAAGATTCCTATGCTGTTGATACTACTAGTGGTATCGGTAGTACTATTACCACTACTACTACTACTACTACCACTGATACTACTGCTGATACTACTGAGCTCGGAGCCACAGACACTCTGATACTACTACTACTACTACTGCTGCTGCTGCTGCTGCTGCTCCTATCTGGTCACAAATCATAACACCGTCGGCAACCGTGTGAAAACCGGATAGAGATTCCACTGAGATCTACACCTGAACAGACTCAAGTTCCTGTTAAGGCCGAGCCTGTTGGCGATAGTTCCCATCGCCAGTGAATGCAGCTATGTTAACCCCACAAGATGTTTAAAGCAAAATAGGTTTGAACTTTCAAACGGTTTATTTTGTGCAGTTGAACTTTGAAGCATCACTTTGGTGTTTTTCTGTCTTTTTTTCTCGTCGAACCTCATAGTGTGTTGGTCCGTCCCTCAACACCTTCCCTCCTCTGTCTGTGGCTCCAAGCTCACTGGTTCCTACTGAAATTGTAGATCTAAAAAAGGCTAAAAAAAAAAAACAGGTGCTCACCATAGTTCTTAATCAAACCAACAGGAGGAAACAGCGACTTTGTCGGGGACTGTTTTCAGAGGTGTATTAATCCACATTTGGCACTGTCATATTTTTGGCAGCAGGATGATGTGTGTGTGTGTGTGTGTGTGTGTGTGTGTTTTCGTGACTGAGTGTAAATAAACTACGGTGTGTGTGTTCATCACCTTTATTCTGAGACTGAATACAATGTAGGTGTAGGGTCACGCTCGTGTTAGTATTTAAAAGCCTTTTTTCTGTACGTTCGCATCATCTGGTCTAAAATGAATTCTGCTGGATTTTAATTTCATTTAATCCTATTTCCCTTTATTGAACCGGACATTCTGCTCCCTCTCAGGCACCACGGTGCATCTGGTGTGCAGAGGCCACCTCCCCTACCTGAACACTTCGGGGGACATTTGGTGGACAGTGGATGGGAAGACGCTGGAGAAACTGGCCGACCACCGCTTCACCAGCAACATCAGGTAGGAAGAAAATGCTTCTGGTCCCTGGCCGCGGTTTATTTTGTCTTGGACGACAAGGACATTTATTCTAGAATGTGGAGAGAAAAAGCCTCTGTGGTGAGTTTAGATGTTTTAACGGGGATCTGGTTCCCATCGGGTCCATGGCAGAGCTGGAGCCTTAAAGCTGCATTTACAAGGTTTTAGATAAACAATGGATGAAACGACTGAGTGAAAATGTCTCATATAATAAATTAAGACCAAATACTAAAAAGGCTCAATTGCCTGAAACTTGGACAAGACTCATTTTTAAACCACAACAATTGGGACACGAAGGACTTGAGTGTTAAATCCTGAACTTATAAGACAAAAGACAATTTTTAATGAATTTCTATCAAAATAATGTTTTTTCCCCACTCGTTTTAACAAAACAAGACTTTAAGAACTTTTTAATAGATCAAAAAAAAATTCATAGTGTGTGAGTCACCAGTGACTCCTGCTGTGAGATAAAGAAAATACGAGGAAAAAGTAATATAACATTTAAATAATCAAGCAAAGTGAATAAAATCAAACTTGAATAAACTACTTGACTCAGTATATTTAGTTTTCCCAAGACTTGAGTCTTCATTCTGGTCTTTTTCATTGAACTAGAAGAAAAAAGGGATTATCAGTAAACTGTACTAGTTTCACAGTAAAAGTACTTGATTGTGCAGTAACCTCCCTCCTGTGACTGATCTCTTATCAGGTCATTAATCCTGAGAATGGAGGCATCAGCGGCATTTTACTGTTGGAGCTGATTTAACTACTCTATATACAGGTAGATGGTTTAGTCCACTGGTTCCCAACCTGGGGGTCATCAGATGATTAAAGGGAAATAAGAAGAAACACAAAGTTCTGATTCACTGACCTGGATTCAGTGTCCGGACTTTGAAAAATGTGGCAAATTTTTACCAACTCAAACAGTTATTGAAATGAAACCATTTGAACAACTGAACATCTGAAAATTGATAAAGGGTCTCAACTAGACTGCTGCTTTATTCTGAAGGAGCTACAGTCTGCGTTTTCTGTGCCTGAGTGTTTTATTTTGAAAATACACGAGTTCCGCGTGTGGCTTTGCAGCCTGGTGAAGTACGACCACGGGGACCGCTTGGTGGACAACAGGCTGGTGATCAAGGACTTCCAGTCCGAGGACCTGAACAGGGAGTACAACTGCTCGGTGAGGAATGAGAGGGGCTTCGAGACCTGCAGAGCTCAGCTGGAGGAGGAGGGTGAGTAAAACAAACACACCTCGACCTTGGTAAACATGCTCCTGCCTCTGTGCTGCACTGTCACCGCGGACGTTCGCCCTGGTGACACAAACCGTCCGGTCTCTGTGCCGGATGCTTCCGCTTTACAATGACGCTCAGCATTTCCCTGCCCATGTTTTCACATTAAAAGCTTGCCAAAAAAGAGAGGATTCATGAATCCAGGACTGCTGGAAGGCTTTTAATGTGAAACTTCTGCAGGAACAGTGGGGGAAAGGTGCTACATGATCAAAGCACAGTTTTGAGTTTTATTTACCTCCCATTTTCTGCTCCTCCTCTGCATTTATTCAGTAACTCTAGTTAATTCAGATCAGTAATATAAATACAGTCCACAAATTCTCTCATAGATTGACATAAGGACAGAGCTTGCTGAGCTACCTGCTGACTCAGGTTTGTTTTGTCGTGCCAGTGTCGCTGCCGTCGCTGGAGCTGGGCTGTGGTCTTGGGGTGACCCTGGTCCTCATGCTGCTCCTCTTTGTGGTTTATCACGTCTTCTGGCTGGAGCTGCTGCTGCTCTATCGCTCCTGGTTCGGCACCGATGAGCGACACACAGGTGAGCCGGGCTGACGCCGCCAGGACCCTCGACTCTCGACTCTCGAATCCGCTTGGCTCAGAAACCTCCCACGTCTTTTACGATTAGCTGGTGTTAAGGTGATGTCGGCTGGGTTTTTAACGCACAGTGTTCTCCCCTGGTATTTTACTTTGACATTTTTCAGTATCCTTTTATGATTTGCCGCTACAACGATCTGATTAACCCACAGATTCAGGTGTCAGCAGCTTTAAATCACTCAGTGCCTTTTGGTTTAATTGGACAAGAGGAAAAACAGGTCATAAACCGTGGTGTTGTTTTCGCCAGGAAAGTGAAATATCTGCATCCTGACACTGTATTTCTTTCGTTTCCGTCTGGCCGCAGTCGGAGCGTTTTGATGATTAAACCTTGTTTTGGTAAATCCGGAGAAAACGTCGGCAGCTTTATTCCATAAAACGCCCAGAGACACTGAGACACGGTGGACGGCCTGGAGACGAGGACCTGACCACGTCTCCTGCTTCTGCCAGTAACAGTCGCACGCTGGTTGTAAACTTACCGCTCAACTTTATTTTTCTCAGAGGAAACATGGATCACACTGACGTCGGTGCTTTCAGGGACACTCCAACATTTGAGAACTGACATTCAGGCGGAACGAGCTTGCGTTATCCTAATAAAATGTTTACGTTTTTCACTTCTTCCCACACAAGCCAAATACAGAGTTTTTCATTGAAAGTACAAATTATAATCCTGTAAAAGACGTGCTCACACGAGATTGCATGAGTGAATATTCATGAATAGTTTATGAATGAACACCCTTGGGCACTGGAATGAATTTCTTTATTTGTGTTTAAGTAATATAATACACAAGATACGGATTTGTTATTATCTTACGCACACTTACTATTAACTTTAAAATAGTTTGCAGAAAGTAATAACTTGTTGTCTATATATAATAATTTAATATAAAATATGTATGTGGTAAATACTCATTTGTGCACACAAATTACTAAATTGTTTGCACAAGTGTGTGCCCAAACTATTGCCTATAGATTATACATGTTTATTTTAATAAGAGAAGTATCTTGTCCAGAGTAATAATTATCTTGTTTGTACACGTTATTATCTTGTTCTCAGCCTTCACATTTGCTTGGCGTCAACTGTCCTCGAGCTCAGTTTTTCCATCAGGCTGCCTCGCAGATATGTGATTTTTTAAATTTTTTTATTTAGAAATCCACCATCAATGATCAAATGTCAAACTTCCCCTGAAAACACGTCAGGTTTTGATTCCCACTCACAGCTGCATCGATAGAAAAGGTAACTGGTGAGAAAAAGTTGAGTGAATATCGGCTGTGACCCTGCAGCAGGTCAATCTGTGTGGAAACGAACCGGAGATGTGAGGGGTTTCTACGGGATTTGCACTGAACTCACTCTGTAATTCACTGAAGCTTTATCCTGTCAGATCAGATCAGGGACTGTTGGTTTCAGTCAGAGAGAAACTGTCCCTCTTTTATCTTGATTCAGAGACGAACACGCAGAAGACCTTTTGCATTACAGAGGTTTTGACCTGGTTTCCTGTGCAGATAAGGATGATGATGTTTCCTGTAATAGATCGATCTATTGTGTGTGTGTGTGTGTGTGTGTGTGTGTGTGTGTGTGTGTGTTCAGACGATAAGCAGTATGACGTGTACATCTCGTACGCGAGGAACAGCGAGGAGGAGCAGTTCGTTCTGTCGACGCTACGCAGTGTCCTGGAGAACGAGCTCGGATACTCAGTGTGCATCTTTGACCGGGACAGTCTGCCAGGAGGGAGTGAGTACGCACAAGTACTGCAGTACAATACACACGTGTACTACAGTACATCTACTATACTTGTTATTTCCTCTGGTACTGTTAATATTCCTATATCGTTGATACTATTAGTGGTATGGCTACTACTACTACCACTACTACTACTGATACTACTGTCAATACTACTGATACCATTACTACTACTACTGCTGCTGCTGCTACTCCTACTACTGTTGATACTACTGCTACTACTGCTGCTGCTGCTGCTACTCCTACTACTACTGATACTCCTACTACTACTACTCCCTTTACTACTACTAGTACTTCTGCTACTACTACTACTACTACTACTACTACTACTCCCTTTACTACTGCTCATGCTAAGGACAAGTGAACCAAGAAAAAACACACACAAACAGGAAAACAGTCTATCCATCCATCATCCATCCATCCATCATCTATCCATCCATCCATCATCCATTAACCCTCCTCTCTCCCTGCAGCCATCACAGATGAGACTCTGAGTTTTGTGGCTCGTAGCCGTCGACTCCTGGTGGTCGTTAGCCCAGGCTACGCCTCTCAGGGCTCCCAGGCCCTGCTGGAGCTGAAGGCCGGCATCGACGGCATGGCACTGGACGGGCACCTGCGGGTGATCTTGGTCCAGTACAAGCCGGTCCGGAGGAAGGGCTGGGTCAGGGAGCTGAGGAGAGCCCGGGTGGCCCTGGCACTGGTCCGATGGCAGGGGGACAAGTCCAGAGAGCTGACGTCCCGCTTCTGGAAGAGGCTGAGGGTGGAGTTACCTGTGAGGAGGGTTGGTTGCAGGGAGGAGGAGGGGAGCAGTAAGGAGGTGTCTCTGATGAGGCTTCAAAGTCAGAGCAGCACAAACTCGCAGACAGGCCTCATCACCAACACTTTCAAAGACCCACAGAAAGTCTTCAACTCTGCGGCGTAGCCTTGACGGAGGTCCGCGGTCTGACAGGCAATGTTTCAGTCAGAGCAGTTATACGCTTGTTTGCTGTCTCAACAGAACTGTACAGACATGTTAAAGGACGTTATGAGTTTCAACACCTTCTATCGATGATCCACAGAGAAGTTCCTATTTTCTTGGTTGGATCGAGGGTATCTGGTTCTGACACTTGTTCTCCTTTCAGTCTTCCCTAAAAATTAGCCGAACAGCGTTTCTAAGTGGGGCCGAGTAAAACCTGTACAGGGCAGTTTCCTGAGATTCAGTGACATTAGCAAAAAATACAGCACCCAGTTCGTTTTCAGGATTTTCCTACAAAACCTTCTTTTCATTGAACAGCACAACATAAAGATTACAGCCAGGTTCCTTGTACTTAAAATCGAAAGGCCAGCAGCTTGATGAAAGGCTCCCAGCGGTAACACTAGCATGTTTATTTTTAGCAAGTTTAATGTTTACCGTATGCACGGTAGTTAGCATGCTAATATTTTCTAATTAGCTCTAAATACTAAGAACAGCTGAGGCTGATGGGGATGCTTTTGTAGGTATTTGGTTGTAAACAAGAATTTTGCACAAATTTACATCTTTACCTGATGATGGTGCTGGATTGAAGGTTGGGGATAAAAGTGTTTAAATACATCCTCTGGGGACCATGAATGCGTGAACCAAATTTCCTGTCGATCCACCCAAGAGTTGCCAAGATGTTTCCAACCTCGTGGTCAACATTGTGTCACTAGAGAAAATGTGAATAATCAGTTATCATGAGTCACTTATATTTTGATGCTTCAAAAATATTTCAGCTCCAGTTGCACCTCAGACCTGTTGTTAGCAAGAAAGCTAACTTTAGCTGATATCACATGCCCAACATTAACTTAGAAAGTAGAAAACATTGTCTCATTCACTAAAACGCTGATATAAACCCCTTGTGGCTGCAGTGTTCATTACAACTACAATATGAAAGGACAAACAACATCCTGATGATTTAGCTATTCATAACAGTTGTTAAATCTGGCCTGAGGTTGGCGCTAGAGTGGGCGTTGTCTGGTGAGAAGGAACAGGATCAGGGCATTTCACAACAGTCGGGATACCAAAGTGTTGGTTTGAAGGTTGTCCACACATGGATGAAGCTCCAGAGACAAAGGGGAAAGGAACAAACAAAAGTTTCCTCTCATTAATAGAATCATTACCATAAATCACCTGCTGTCCATTCATTATCATTATGTATTTTATGTCACCTGTATGTCCAGATGGTTGAGCTTTGTTTTATAGTCAGAAAGCCTGGCTGCAGTGTTTATATGACCTGGCTAAACAGCTACAGTATGTGTTTGCTTTCAAGCTTGGATTCAGGTTTACTTCTGGGTAAGTGTGCAGATGATGGCAGGGGCAACCAACCACAGTAGCTGATAGCTGCATCTAGTAGCAACAAGAGGAACTTCATTTTATTACACTAACACTCATCTTTAATGTTTGCCTAACTGGTTAGATTTTTTTCTCCCAACGATATTTTGGAGAACATCCCAACACAGAAACTTTGGTTTCGTCTGCATAGAGGGAGATTTACAATATCATGCAATGGACTTTAAAAGCACCATGGTTATAAAATGTTAGGGACTAAACAGACCTACAGAGGAGGGATACATGCACTGCAACTTTTAAATATGAAAAATGTATTTACAGAGCAAAGCCTGACCGATCATTACTCTATAATGTTGCAATTACTCTGCACTTTAAATTTTTGCACCATTTCCAATTTTCTACAGTTGGTATACAATGATAAATCAACTTTATCAAGGTATAATTTTCTTTGAAAATATGTAATATGCTATTCATCGTGAACAAGTTTGAAAACAGTATTTTAATAGGAGAATGCATCCTGCACTTTGTCATGCGCTAATGTATTTCAGCTGATTTTTTTTGCGGGGGGCGGTTAATAAATTCATTGTTTCTCTGTTATGTCATCATCATCATTATTTCAGTGGCTTCCATTTCATGTCTTCCATTTGCATAACAACACTACACACGTAATTAGGATTGCAATGAATCTATTGAAATTATAATTGGATTTTTTTTTCTCTAGAAGTTAAACATGAAATCAGTTTCTCTCTTGCGATTTTAAAACTTGGCAACTCTCAAATCCATAAACACCCACATTTAAATTTCATTTTTAAATAAATTCTTAGTACAGCGTAGAGTTGAGTTTAATCTGCAGTTTCAACTGCTTCATTGCAGTTTGGTTGTGTAAAAATGAATAAACCGTAATAGACATTAACTCAAGGTCCCCTCACTGGGTAGTAGTAGATGAACTTCCACTGCATTTACAGTCTGAAAAAAAGTTGACAAAATATCCATGATTTATTATTCTCATGTTTTGAGTCTCTGTAGCATGTTGGCTGCCTGAAAGTTAATAAATCCAGCAACACTGACCATGTACACCGAGCCACACATTTAGCTTCATAGCTACTGCATGTCATCAAATTATGATTTATGATGAAAACTGGTGAACACTAGCCTTGCTGTTGAAGCAGGTGTGCATTTATTTAAACGTTACCCTACTACTTACCCCACAGACACAACAGGTAAAGTACAGGTAATGTGACGTGTAGCGGTTCATCAGTGACACAAGAAGTAGTTTACTGTTCCTGTTAAGTTTGTATAGGGTTTTTTTGTTTAAGAGTTAATAATTGATTGTCTCTATTCTGGGGGCACAAAACAGTTTGTTTAAAGACAAAAAAGACTTAGAGGCTGAGGACATTGAACCAAATGTCATGTGAATCAGTCCAAAACTTGTTGAGATATTTCAGCCTGAAAAGGAATGACTGCAATCGCTAGATCTCATGAAACCTGATGCTCGGCCTTTTGGAACAATTCATTGACTGATTTAAGGTGTGGGTATTTTGTAAGTTGTCGTTTCTGACTCTTACCGTTTGTCCTGTCAGACCAGTCAGAGGACATCCTGCAGTCGATGCAGCGGAGCCGCCGACTCCTGTTTGTCCTCAGCCCCGAATTCCTGATGGAAAAAAGCTTCGGCCTCCTGGAGTGTCGTCTGGGTCTGTACCTCCAACATGATCACCAGGCCTCCATCCTTGCCGTGGTTTACCGCTCGGTCAGTAAGCTGCCCTGTGTGGAGGCGGCCCAGCTCCTGCAGGCTGCCGCCAGTACGGTCACGTGGCGAGGGAGTCGGTCTGAACCGCGGCAGTCAAGATTCTGGCTGCGGCTGAGGCTGGCGCTGCCCGTCCGACCGCTCGCCATGGGCAGGAGGTTGATCGACAGCACGTCATCTCACTCAGACCTGGCTGCGCAAGCGCTACAGAGAGCTCATGAGATCCCGAAGCAGAACCAGAGCCAGAACCAGGACCAGAGGGAAAGAACCAAACAAAGCCGCAGAAACAGAAGGGCTTCAGCCAGTCAGAGCCGCAGGCAGGTCCCGTCCGGAGGTAGGGGCAGAGAGGAGGGGTCACAGCACAGCAGGACCTGCTCTGGTTGCTCTCGGTTCGTTGGCCAGGTGCAGCACAGAGGGGTGGAGCTTACAGTGGGGAGAGAGATGCAGCAGGTGACAGATGACAGGCGAGAGATTAAGTCAGACGCAGTCTCAGAAACAGAGCCCACCCCAATTACAGACTCCGCCCATGACACCCTATTAATTCCTAACCCCGACCCCATACCTGCCCTGGCCCCAGATCCCGCCCCTGACTCTGACCTCTCCATCTGCGAGCAGGACAATGACAGGAAACACAAGCGACGACAGCAGACGATTGGTTCCTGGACGTCTGAGGAGAAATGATGTCAGCAGACAGAGACCCACCAGCCTTCGAGACTTTCAGAGAGACTTTAAGTGATGCTGCGTTCGAGTCACAGCAGAAAGGTGGAACACTGGTACAGAAATGTGTACTGTGGTTTACCCTCACCTGATTGAATTTTACATTCTCCTTAAGTGCAGTGTGTGATGACTTAAATAAATCGAGGAAACTGAAAAATTCTGCTCATTACAACCACACAATGAACAGTGTGTGTGTGTCTTTGACAGTGACCTGTTTAGTTCTCTGTTCAGTTAACTGACTGATTCTAGTTCTAATCTTTAAATGACTGGGTATTAAACTCTACACTTCCTACATAGCATTCACAGTAAGAGTAAGTAAGAGGAATGATGAGGCCTGAACTGATGGAAGGCTTTTAATGTGAAGCTGAGAGGAAGTGAGGAGTATATATTAACAGCAGGCCTAGTGGTTAGGATGTAAACCATGTAACCGAAATATCCACAGTTTGATTGTGACCAGGAACCTGATAAAGGCAAAATCCACCCAAAAATAACCTTTTTCTTAATCATTAACAGCAAATAAGATCTATGAATGATTTCAGCCTTCAGCCTCAACTGCGGTGACATTTTACACCTGTTTGAAAACCCCAAAAATAGTTAATAGTTTCAATCGAATTTATTGAGAACATGCATGGTGTGGTGTAGTCGCCGCACTGAGACCTGCTGCATGATTTGTTAGCTTTCTAGATAAAAAAAGACTCTTATTTAAAAAACTTTCCTTCATCTCATGATGTTTTCCGTTATTGTGGAGAAGGCTGTTCGGACAGAGAGGATAGTGGGAAATGTAGGAAATGACAAATGGGGGGCAGGAAAGTGATGTGACGGGTATGATTTGAATGTTTTCTATAAGTTTTCTGTTTGTTTTCTGTTTGAACTCTGCTGCCGCGTGAGCTGAGATTCAGCTTTGGCTTTTTCTGTTGCGTCCTCCAGTCTATACTGGTCCCAGTGTGACGTATCCCACAGTTTACTGGGACATCAGGTCCTACATGTTGTACGCTGCCTGACTTTGGACCAGTCTAAGCATGTGAGTGGATATATCATTTTAAAATGTAGGGCTAAGGTTGTGTAGGCTGAAGGAAGGATTGTTTTATTTTGAAACCTTTAGCGGTGTCACCTCCTTTTAATTGGTTGTAGGGGACGTTTGATTTCAGTCCCAGCTGGTCCCTGCTCCCGTTGCAACGACTGATGATAAGAACGAATTCATGTCCCATCACTGCAGCTGACCTCACATTCATTTGACAGTGTTATTATTATGAGCATATCATTTTGAAAGCCTGGCTACTCCTGGTGATGGCAGGTGACTTCCGGTGGGAGAATGAAAGGGAAACAGCAAAGACTGAACCACCAGGTGTCGCCGTTTGACCATCAACTCTCTTTAACCCTGAGGCTGCGTGGGCCTGCTCTGAGTTTCTATCTTTGTGAGGACCAGTTTAAGTTTTAAATTCTTTTTTGCCCCCCCCGTTTGATGAGAATGATATTTGAGGGAATGTAACATTATAACTGGGCATAAACTGAACGATGTAAACACTGAAAACAGTGGCTGCTTGAACAGAAGGAAACAAATAGACACAGCCTGTAGTAATGACGCAAATCTTGGCCTGTGATCGATCCATTCTTTTTGTTTCGGTCTGAAATTCTCATGTCATTCATACAATGAGTCTGACCTCTTTTAAACTGTAAATCCACTGTTTATTCAAGACTGTTAAAGAGAATTTGTAAAAGTGATCGCTGTGAGACAGCGTCTCCTGCATCATAGAATCAGAGGAATAAACTCTTAACTCCAGATCCTGTCTCTCTCGTCCTTTTCCGCCCTGTTGTAATGTTTCAGAATCTATAAGGGTTTTTTCCCTCCTAAATCCTTCTGCTGATTCCTGAAGAGTGCAGCTCTGTGTGACAGGTGGTCGTTTGGTTTCACCGAGGGAGGTTTTATCAGCTGACGGGCTGTTTATCCTCGTAGTCCTGTAGCGACACGGCCGACACGCCACAGAGCCTGATAGCATGGACGACGACGATGGCAGCTGCGGCGGCGGCGGCGGCGGCAGCAGCAGGATGATTTTCGTCTCGTCAGGATGATTTTCCTCTGCAAAAGGCCAAGCAGGATCCATCAGAACCTATTCGAAGCTGCTGTCGTGTCCTGTCTCCCGTCGATAGTCAGTGTTGTTTTCTTTCCTGACCTTTGCCTAAAACTCACCAAACCTAAACTGAAGAGGCGGAAGATGAGGAAGCAGCCACGTGGGTCATAATGTAAGGATTCCTCCTGAGGGGGACAATTTATCAGAATTGTGGGCCCCTGGGCTAAGACATGCAAAAGGCCCCTCACCCCTCCCACATAGGAGAAAGGCCCCCAGACTTTGTGTCACACTCTAGCTGCTTTGCGTCACTTTGTAGTTGTTTATGTGAGGAAATGTCAATAGAAACTTCACATTTTCAGAACATACGTTTCCTCTGGTCACAACATTCATTCCTAAAAACTGCTTTTTCCCATCATTTCTTAAGTTTTATTTTAGAGCTGTACGGCTGCAGAAACCGTTGTTTATAAAATATCGTTTTGTTTAAACTTTTTTTTGCTAACGTGAATAGTTTGGGCCCCGGAGTTCCTCGGTGCGAACCGTAGAACCTCCTGAGAACCCGGTCTGATGGTTCCACAAATGCAACATCGTCACTGTTTCATGTGATGTTCTAAGGGATGTTTTATTCATTGTGAGATGCACTGAGAAATATTGTGGCTTCTGTTCAGATTTGAATCATTTCTAATAACTTCTTGAGCCTCAAGTTTGGTTTCACATAAAATTAACAATACTTTAATATTCTGTATAATAGTCATAGTAAGACCAAGCTCTGGAGTAACATCCCAGTGTGGTTGTAACGTGGAGGACGAGCGTTGGTCAGACTGCTCCAGCTCTGTGAGGCTTGAATGAACCTGTTGATCGTGTAGTTATTGTCCCTCTGACTGAAACCGTGAAACCAGATCGCTTCCTCTCTGCTGGATCAGGTTTCAGTTCTGAATCTTAGCCGTAACCTGAACCTAATCCAGTCCATCTCTCACTGACCGGCACACTCCAGAATAATTCTGCCCTTATCATAATGGTCATCTGTCTCGATTATGATGAACTCAGTCAATTCGTTATTTGTCTTCCCTTTGTTTTTGGACAATGAGCTCTTTTAAAGGTGTAATAACATCCCAGTGTAGCCCACACTACGTCACAACCCCTTCTGTAGGGTAATTTATAAAATTATGTTTCCTCAGAGTCTGAGGCTTTGAGACCCCACTGATGATAATGAAGGCAGGAACATGCTGCTTTAAAATGTTCTCTAAAAACCACAGTGATTAGATGAAATTTTAAAAAATTAGGCAAAAACAGGGAAAGAAACCAATAATCTGTGAAGCTGAAATTTAAAAACATGAGGCATGAAAAAAATAAAACACCTGAGCCATAAATGTAAACTAAGCTCAGCTCAGAGCATCATCCATCATTTCCATTCACATTTACTGCTGCTGCTCACTCTAAATGTGTGTGTGTGTGTGTGTGTGTGTGCGTGCGCGCCCACGCGTGCGTGTGTGTGTGTGGTTGTGCATAGAGCTGAATCAATAGGAAAAATTGCAGAGTTGATTAAAGCACTTAAAATGTGTGTGCCACAACAAAGGATCGATAAGATCTGATTGTACTGCTTTTTGAAGTTGTGTGTGTGTGGGGGGGGGGCAGTATATAGTGTATGAACTGTATATAGTGTTTATAGTGAGAACGTACTGCTGGTGATAGCTCTGTACCATGTGTATGTTCTCTCTTTAACTGTGTGTCCAGTAGTTTCTACTGTGCCAATTTGTTGACCAGTCACACCAGTGTACGAACAGCTGATTTCTCCGGCGGGTGAGATTCATTTCAGCGGAATCGCCACTGTCACTGGATTGACTCGCAGCTGGGAACTAAATCTTTGCAACAATTTCATCTCAAGCTCAACTTTTGTGAACTTTGACCTCCACATTTGGGCTGTCGGCTGATAACAATACTTCTTCGCAGAGCTGAGCTGTGGAGGATGCTGTTGTGGTTTTGTTTCCTGTGTCGTAGCTTTATTTCCTGTGTTTTATTGACCCCGCTCCATCAGAGTGGAAACTGAAACTAAGAACCACAGAGACAGAGAAGTGGTTCACACGCCAGCAGGAAACAGGAGGACTGATCACGATGACTGGTAGCTGACCGATTGTTGGCAGGCTTGTATTTTTCTCTGTTGAATGAAATGGAAAGAATCTCGTGGAGGTTTCGACTTGTTGAGCTAATGTGAAATATCCGTTCTGGAGGTGTTGAGCTTAATTCACTGTCACCTCCCAGCCGTCAAAAAAAAAGCAAAGTAGACCATCATGTATAATGTCAACCGTCGTCTGTGGAGCTCTGTGTAAATGGAAGTGGACAGAATATTAGAAGCACCTTTCAATGAATAAATAAATACAACGCCAGCTCTAACTGGAGTTGATTAACAGAGCCGAATCAGCAACATGAACTTCGAGAACTTTAATGGTTCCACGGGAAGTAGGGCTGTGTTCTCTCTCTCTGAGGGGGTTCTCGACTTTGTATTTATAAAGAAAAAAATCCTAAAAAAAGGGAATCTAATTGTTTTTTCTCTTCTGAGAAGCCAAACCTGTACTTGAATCTCATCACGCTTCTTGAACAGAGACAGTAGCTGGATTTATCACAGCTCCCCCAGATGTCGAACATCATCGTCAGACCTTTACCTTCTCCCCCCATCTGTCTCTGCTGTCCTTCCTTATTGTGCCCGGACTATTAAAACAGAAGTGGCTCTCAAAGGAAAAAAACTGGCTCATCAGCGTTTAATTAATGGTAACTGAAGACGAGCCAGACCCGTCCTCTCTCTGAACCCATCCTTCATTACCTGGGTGCCGCCAGGGATCGCCGCAGTGACACATTGATTAAAAGTTTAGTTCACGGGAGTGTCCTCGAGCACCCGCGGTCCTCCGCGGATCATTTTATAATCTACACACACGTTCCTAGGGTTTTTGTGGGAGCAGAACCTCTCAGCGAAGATCTGTGGCCTGTGTGGGTTCAGCCGTAGCTTAGGTTGAACCATCAACCAATAACGTCGGGTTTTCCCTCTGCAGAAAGAACGACGTCGTGGTTATCAAACTGGGATTTCAGCAGCTTGTGGCAGCTATGAGGTGACTGCCGGTTAACGAGTCGTCCTAATGGGCCACGTTTCAGTGTCTGACACAGGATCCAGGAGGAATCTGGTCTGGAATCTCAGAGCCAACATCAGATTCAACGGTTTAGATGTTCATGTGTAATCCAGTCTGCTGTTCTCTGAGAGGACCGGTTCAACTGGTTATTAATTATAACTGTTAGCTGAATCATACCTGTGTGTGTGTGTGTGTGTGTGTGTGTGTGGTTGTGTGTGTTGGTGTGTGTGTGTGTGTGTGTGTGTGTATGTGTGTGTTGGTGTGTGTGTGTGTTTGTGTGTGTGTATTGGTGTGTGTGTGTGTGTGTCCGTCCATTGTTATATCAGTGAAACAAGGCTCTGTGCCAGCACCAAGTTTTATTTGAGAAGTGTGTGTGTGTGTGTGTGTTTGTACATGATTGAGTGTATTTATGGCATTTTGCCAGTGTGGAGGTACTGTCTGTGTGTGTGTGTGCGTGTGTGTGTCTGTGTGTGTGTGTGTGTGTGTGTGTGTGTGTGTGTGTGTGTGTGTGTGTGTGTGCGTGCGTGTGTGTGTGTAACTCATGATGCCAAAGGTCGTCTTTGTCGGTCGACTCCATGACCATTATTTGATCTGCTGAAAGAAAAAGAAAATCTCTGCCGCTCACGTCTCCTCATAGTTGAGCCCTTGTTCCTGTTTTGTATCATCATCCCATCTTAGCCGTCAGAGTTTAATAATGTGTTTCTGTTATTGAGCCTCACGTAACACTACAAACAGTGATGATTCACGGGGGCAGAGTGTTGCTCTTAGGGCTCTGGAGAGAAAATAATCACCTGCTGTACTAGTATTAGTAATAAACGTTGGGGGGTCTGGTCTCCTCTTTAATCACACCCAAATTTGTGGGTCTATTTCACATCTTTGCCAGTGACCGAAGGGCGACACAAATGAGCTGAGGAAGACAAATGATGTTGTGTTGTTGATGAACTCGTACGTGTGTGTGCGTGCGTGCATGCTCTCATTGGGTTAACAGTAGTTGGTATGTTGGAGTGTAGTTACTCATCATCACACAGAAATACCATGAGGACTCAGTAACCATTAAACCAACAGCAGACAGACACACTGAGTGACCCCCCACCCCCCTTTCTGGTCCAGTTGTGATGTCTGTCTGGATCTTCTGAGGTTTATCAGCACAACGTTTAGCTTCATTCCAGCTGTGGATGGAGTAAAAAAGCTGGATGGTGAGGAAGTGAAACAGTTTGTGTTTTCATGTGTCTTGGTCTGAGCCTCCTTCACAATTAGACTTGACTCCAGCTTTAAGTCACTTTGAGCTCTGGCGAGTCACGTCTGAGAAGTTCAGCTCTCAGTGTGTTTTCTCCTTTAAAATATACATTATTCTATATTTGTTGGTCTGTTTCCTGTTGCTGTCATGGTTAACGAACCAAGTAATGGGGGGAACGGGCAGCAAAGCACTTAATGTTGTTTAGTGACATTAACTGAGACATTTTGGAAACAAAATACAAAACAGAACACTGAGGCCATGAAGGTCAGAGATCGGCGCAAAGGTTTAGGCTCACTGTCAATCAAAGATATTGTACTAGTTGTACTAACACTGTCTCCTTTTCTCAAGAAGACAGTGTGTGTGTGTGTGTGTGTGTGTGTGTGTGTGTGTGTGTGTGTGTGTGTGTGTGTGTGTGTGTGTAGGTGTGATCATCAGTGTGTCCACTCAGGCTTAAACTTCCTCATTGTCCTCTAATGCACATTAACCGGGCTGAAGGACCCCCCCCCCCCCCGCCACCACCACCATTGGGCCTCGGCTCCCCGCCGCTGGTTTTCTCCCTCGCTGATCAGAGGTCAGAGGTCGGCAGCATCCATATACTGATACATGACATATTACCCAAAACCAATTAGTATGAAACACAGCGGGCAGTCAGTCAATCTATAACTGTGTGTATGTGTTTGTGTGTGTAAATGCATTTTGTGTCTGCATTCCTGCCTGTGGAGGTTCCTTCATTGTTCCCTCATCAATCAGCTAATTACTGGTAGAGACAAATCAATGAAGGCTGCACACACACACACACACACACACACACACACACACACACACACACACACACACACACACACACACATACACTCAGAGCAGTGTCCAGTGGACGCTCACACTGTGACAGAGCCAGGACACAATGCAGACAAGTCCTGTGGACGATAGATCCCATAGATAGAGGAGCCCAGTGGAAAAACGTGGACCGGAGTCATGAACTGGACCCAGAGGGTGAGATTCGTTGTCGCGGGAGGAGCATCCCTGGGGCAGGACACAGCCTGTACAAAGGCATGAACGTGTTTATGTGACTAAAATGGGGCTGGTTGGGGTCATAATGTTGTTTCAGTAACTTTCCCCTCAGCAATCACTAAGAATAATATATATATAATACCTTCAGTTATTAGATGGACTTTCAAAGAGGAAGGTCCAAAGGAAAAAAGACAAGTCTTGGGTATTTCACAATTTTAATGAATTAAAAGAAACTATGTAAATCTTAGCCCCACCCCCATCCCCACCCCCACAATAATATCATAGAGTTCCTAAGATGGAGAGTTGTGCAGTGAAGTGGGGTTGAAATGAAATGTGCTTTACAATAGTGACGTCTCCTTCTGACTGTGTTTACTCCAACATGAGATCGATTTTCCATCACATTCTTGTGGATTTGCATTTTTTCCTTTTACCACAAAAAACCCATCTGGTTATAAGAACCATCGGCGCCGTGTGCTGCAGGGGTCCGTGGGACACGTTTCCTCTGGCAGACGAGTGGGGGGGTGACATCTTGGCGGAAGGGTTAAGGACTGTGGGGGTGTGGCAGCTCATTAAGACCTAATGTCAGGTTAATGTTCTCTCTGGGAGTGTGTTGTGGTCTGAGTCTGTGCCGTTAATGTTACACCTACACCTGACTGTCAGCTGCTGCCCCCCCAGCAGGGAAGTTTAAGACATCAGAGATATGAGAGTTGGCTGCTCATCAAAATACAATATGATAGGTCCATAAGTTTTTGGACAGTGACACAGTTTTTATAATTCTGTCTCTGTACACAACCACAGTGGATCTGAAACAAATGAATCAAGTTATGATTGAAGTGTAGACTTTCGGCTTAAATTCAAGGGGTTTCACAAAAATATTACATTAGCTCTTTAGCTGATGCCATTTTTCAGCCATTTTCAGCCATTTTTCAGCCATTTTTATACACAGTCCCTCATTTTCAGCGGCTTAGAGTTAATTCTCTGATTCTGGAGGTTGAGCTCAGCTTCCCCCAGGAAACTATGGAGGAAAAGCTGAAACAAGTTGAGATTCTGGGAGAGAAATGAGCTTGTGTGCGATGCGTTGACTCATTAGCCGGTGTGTTTTGAGGTGAGCCAAGCTGTTGGGTTCTGCGAGAACGTGGCGGTGAGGCCGTTCCCCCGATCAGCCCAGCTCGGATTGGGTTTCAACCGGCCGGCCTCTTTAATGACTGCTTTCCCTGGCCGACACTCAGCCCGCCGCCAACAGCAGAGCCTGTGATCTGGAGCGGCCCTCCTTTCACATTCCTGCCAGACTCCGGGGCCTTCCCTCCCCTGAAAGAGCCTCCAATCTGTCAGACATCTGCAGCTGGTCTTACCTTGTCATTAGAGATAGACCACTTGGTCGGCCCGCCACGGACACAGCTCGTTCCTGACTTTCCCTGGGCCCTGGCTCGCTCTCAGGGGACCCAGGGCAGGGCTGGGACCCTGTGTTGGGAACCTCCAGGGGGGAGGAAACCCCTACATCGTTACCTGTGGGGGGCGGATCAGGGTGGAGGAGGAGGTGGGGGTACGTCTCCAGGGAGCCGCCGGAGTCCTTTTGTTCCTGAGGAGAGCAGGGGCTAAAGAAGGATGGTCAGACTGGTTTAACTGGTAACTGAGCTAAAGACTGTGGTGTTTGTCAAACTGCCACAAGTCCTGATTTACTCTCTTCTGAGAGGTATTTCCTTGAAAAAGATCAGATATGTTGGAGAGAAACAGGTAGTTTTGAACAGAGTCCCTTGAATCAATCAAAAAGCCTTAAATGTAGTATTTATAAACTTTTGGTTTTAAAAGAGCCTCATGGCCCACAGTTGGAGGGTAGGAGACTGTCAAAATATACCATATACCCAATATCTTTTTCTACCGAATGAAGAACATGCAGTCCAATGAGAATGAAGCTAAATGGAAATCAATGCATCTTGAAATATTTTTAAAATCATCTTATGCTGCTTGATAGAGGACTGTTGTCTTCAGCTTAAACCAACGAGGTCATCAGTTCAAAAACCGTGGTCCAGGACCTTTGGTGCCGATCGTGTTTGTCCTCCTGCAGGAACATCTTACTGCAAGGTGACCACATCAGAATTATTCTTCAATAACAATAAACGTGGAACAGAAACGGAGAGTTTGAACTGTGTCCATTCCTATATTTAACCTCTTGGTGTTGTCTGACCCATGTAGGTTTTGCAAACAAGTAATTTTGTATCACCTCATCAACCGCTGTGTCCGACCTTAGTGGCTCTAGGAAGTGCACAGTAACTTTCAAACAGAACACATGATTTCCACGAACAACAAAGACATTTGTTGAAATGAAATGGCGCTGGCCAACATTATTAACCAAAACTGTGATCTTTCCCCAATCTTAAAGTGTTTCTGTTGCCTAAACCTGACCACAGCAGGTAATCAGACATAAACCACAGTCGCTGGTGTCAGAGGCCTGAGGTTTGTATGACCAACGTCCACCTGACCTCTGAGCTGCGAATTGTGTGCAGTGCAAAAGCATTGCTCTGCCGTCACTAAAAAAGATGTTGCCAATGGGCATCCGATCATCCAGGCAGCAATCGCAATTGGCAAAGCGGATGATGTAGCGTCTATATGCTGCCGTGTTGAGTTTCTTCACCACTGTTTTCCACCAGGTTGTCGGTGTCACTTTGAAATTAAGGTGACCGAAACTGAGCGGATCTTCTGAATTTCCTGAAATTACTCAAACAAAAGAAGACGTTGGAGGAGACGGTCTGTATTACAAGAAGCCAGAAACGTGATGCTAACGAGACGATCAATCTCATTCCTTGTGGTCTACGTCACTGCCTGGTTAAATGTTTTTGGAGGTATGTGTCAAGCTACAGCATAGCCCTGTACCCTGCACAGCATAGATACAGCACAGGTTTGACACAGAGGCATAATTGACTTTAAAACACTACCTGAAGGCATCAAACACAGTCACTGATTCCTGCCACAAGCTTTTTGTTCAGAATACATAAATAAACAAAGAGAAGGCCGTAGAAATCAAGGGAGGAACTGCTACTTGTTAATGATGTCTTCTTGCCTTGGTATAATAGATTCACCCCTCAAACTGTGACACACTGCTTTGATAACATGGAAGGGTTAAAAAAAAAAAACACCTTCATTATCATGGGTACCACATGTATCAGCTGGTCCTCCCAAGGGTCAAAAACTTGTTGGTCATGTTTTGTAATCATGGAGCCACAATCATCAAGTTTCTACCTGGAGATGGGAGGTTTCACCAGGATGGGATTAGGTTGTAAAATAAACAGAGACAACTCAGACATGTCTATGAATCAGATTTTTTGTTTTCTCTGTTAGACCACAGTTTCAGTCAGTTACAGTTTTCTCATTACATTCGGTACAAGTTCATAGAAAAACATAGCACATAAAAACAACCTGTTAGTTTTAAAACCTCATAAATGGTTGACGTGAAAAACAGTTGCTGGAGCATGGGTATATTAAAAGTCAGTTGGAATGGAATCATCTCATCTGTGGATCCACTGATGTTAACTACTAAAATCTGAACTCTGCCATGTGAAGACAAACATCCAGCAGAATCCAACACTTACAAATAAAGCACATGTGTATTTATTACATATGAAAAACAGTTCATGTGGAACATGTAAAAATTCAACCATTATTTTTCCTCTTAGAACATGACATCAGCTGTGAAAACTGTTAACAGCTGTTAATCACATGTGGAACTATCACCAATACTTACACATGGATGTAGACATGGTTTTTTTTAATTAATATAGATACACATGACGTTCATGTCTTTCACATCTCAAATGAAAGACTTGTAGTGCCACATGTGAAACCTCACACATCTAATGCACTAACGCATAGGAACATTTGGTTTTCACATATAATTTTAGCTTGAATGACAAAACCAGGTGAGTTTGAGAAAAGGTAAACAAGAAGTTCATTTACATCCATGTTCAAGTTGTTCGTTTATGAAATTTCCAAAGATCACACGTCTAAATGTGAAACTGGTGAAACATGTTTCACACCAGACTGTCACCATCCAGTAAAAACCATGTGTCTCCCAGTTGTGATTTTGACTTTGTCGGATAAACTGAAGGACAGAGTTTCCATCTGAAAAATGCTCAAAACTTGTCTGATTTTCTTTTTTCATGAATCGTTGCTGTTTGAGAAATACATGTGAAATATAAAAAAAGGAAACCCAAAAACTCAAACACATATATCAGTATGTGAAATGTTTCGTGAACATTTCATACACATCTGGTAAAAATAAAAATTACAGCGAAGACGCCCATGTTGTGATTTATAATTTTTCAAAAATTCATTGGGTACTTCGCTTGTGTTCAGAGGTGCTTAATCTTTAGTTGCTAAGCTAGGTAGATGGTTAAATATGGTTAAAAACCCATTTGTATTCATTTGTACCAGTTGGCTGGTGGCATTGAATATAATCAGTAACAAAGGCAGTGACATCTTCTAAAAGTTCAGTTCTTTTCAACACATCAAATCTCGCATCGTCCAACAAACTGGTGGCAGTTTTATCAAATGCCTTGTAAGGACACAGATGTTACCTAATAGTAAGGGCTATAAGGTAACATATGTAATCTGTAATTATTTTTTAGTATAAGCTTCCCTTATTCTGATAATGGCAGCAGAGGAACAGGACCATTTGTGAAAAATGTATTTGGAAAAAAGAATATAATTCTGAGATTAAAGTCAGAATTCAAAGAAAGAGAGAAATGTTTCACTTGTGTCGTTATTCACCTTCTGTAGACAGAAACCTACTGATTTCAGTGCAGGCGTTTTTTTTGTTCTGAGGCAGTTCTCACTCTGTGGCACCATTTTTGTTGCTAATTCCTGTTATGAATTTTGTTTAGTTTGTATAAAAAGGGACACAAAGTGGAACCAGTGTCATTGCTAATATTTTTAAGAGGCAGTTTTCATCTTTGGCAATCCTGTTAATCTTCAATGTTAAACTTAATGTTAAGTTGGCTCTAATTAGCTACACATCTAAAATGTAAATTGTAAAAAAAATAAAAAATAGCAGTTTGACTCTGAATTTAAATCCTAAAATGACCTGGTTGGTCTCCTATAGTATTGTATCCTAAACTTCCTAATCAACAGAATAAAACGCTCCTTAAAAAAAGAAAAAATCTGAATCAGATCCTTATAGATGTCAGGATCATAATATTTGGCCTAGCAAAAGTCAGTCAAGTATTTCTATCAAACCCTATCATTCTCTGGGGAGAGTTTGAGAACTGTTTAAAGACAAAGTACCTTTGTGTATTGGTTTCAAGTATTGCCAAAGGACCTTTTTAAGGTCTTGTCTTGTAACCTTAGGGCCAACTACAAAGTCTGAACAGCCAGTATAAGTTCCACCCAGACTGCTGGCCCTAAAGTTTTGCCAGGGACACTTGTTCTGGGAAATATGAGAGGAAACCTTTAGATTCTTAATGGTCCTTTTGAGGGGAGACCAGCAAGCTGTCTATGGTCATTGTCTGGGCACCCAGGTGAAGTTCCACCTTCCCTCTGTGTCCTTTCGGACAAAGGCTTGTCCTTGGGGGAAGCTGTGGGTCTTGACGCTGCTGGACGGGCTGAGAGACATACTGAACGCCAAGTCTGTCCGGCCGCGAGGCGTCTGAGGCGTGGAATGAGGCTGAGAACCTGCCGACGGGCTTGTTGAGCTGCAGCCTCGAGCTTGCGTCCAGGGCTGGTTTGTGACTGGACTCAAAGATGAAATGGAAGAGAAAGGGATCATTTCTCCTGGTGGACTGAACTGAATTGTGTCCTGTGATGGCGTCCGGCTGCCTGACCAGTACACTGGATTTTCTGCTGGGTTTCCCTCCAGAGTTTGTGCTCGATTCGAGGTAGTGATGGGACAGATCTCTGCTCTGTCTGGTGACTGGGTGAAGGCCAGTTCCCCTGTTGTAGTTGGAGACCGAAAGGCAGTTAATGTGTTGAAGCTCCTGACAGCAGCCTCGGGAGCTTCACACTGTCTGTTCAGTGCAGGGGCACTGAAGTCAGAGCACTGACCCGGTGAAGTTGTGCAAGTCTGAGCCGACTTGGCAGAATTTGCACAGTTTGTGTCTTGGAATTCGGCAGCACTGTAGCTATACTCAGTCTGATGTGTGGAGCTTTGGCAGCAGCTGTGGGCAAAAGAGGCAGCTGAGGGGCTGAAAGAGTTGACTGTAGACTGTAGAGGGACTGCAGCATCCCGAACTGTACCTCTGGGGTCGTATTCAGGTGAGGACGCGGAGTCACCGGATGTATCGATGGTGTCTCGGTCCTTCAGTCCCAGTGTTCGTAGAACCCACAGGTCCAGGTTTGGTTCTGAGGTGGCAGACGCTTTGGAGGACTCAGAGCAGAACTCAGTGGTGAGGTTCCTGCAGATTTTCTTGCTGACCTGCTGCGAGGCCACGAGCTGATGACCACTGTAAGGGAGCGCTCCTCCATCGCCATTCATCAGGTTTCTCTTCAGCTTCCTCCTGCCATCAGAGGTTAGTTTCTGTGGGGGAGTGAAGGAGGGGAGAACAGAATGAGGTCATATTCACACTTTGCTGGTTTCATGACTGATGAATGAACACAATGTGAACCAATGCATGGATGAATCTTTAAGTTGCAGAGACTTGAAACCTGTTTGAGACGCCAACTTGTATTTGTATCTGTTCACGGCCCAAATATATCTGTTTCACATTCATACTGGATTTCCTTAACTGGGAAATTCACTGATTTTACCAATGAAGTTCAGTATACTGATCATTATCATTACTGCTCAACTTGTGATACTGCTTGTATAATGTTGTAAAACACAGATAAGGGTTATGATGGTGAACAGACTTTAGCCTTTTCCTGGAGGTTCCTGACAAATGAAGAGCCGAGGAACTGTCTGAGCTTGTTATTCTCCTCCTGCAGTCTGGCCAGCTCCTCCTCCCTCTGCAGCAGAGTGTCCTGGAGCTGGCGGCAGGTTGGAAAGACAGTTAGGTCAATGTCAAGAACAATGCACACTGGACAGGGTATGGGGGGGGTGCCAATCAGGTAAAGGAACGGTCTATCCTCTGTACTGCAGCAGTGAAATGATGAAAGAGGTGAAGCGCTGAGGTGATGGGATTGTACCTGTTTGTTTCTCTGGAGGTCAGGGGACAGCTGGTCCATCCACATCCGACCAGCGGGGGGAGATCCGTTAAAGATGCACTGAGCCTCTGATACACAGTCGCAAACAGAGTGAAGTTAGTTTTGGAAATGTAATCTCTCTCTGATTACAGGTTAGTAACATGGTCCTTCTTCCAGAACCACTGATGTGTGTCCACAGATCTATTGCATCGCATTACATTGTGTTATAATCCATTTATCAAATGTTTCTATACCGCTCATAGATGCTACATAAGGGTATATGTGGTATGTGGCATTTTTACATATGTTGAAGTTAATAACCTTTAGCTAAAAAGTATCTTTTATCCTTGTGGTTTTTCCTTTATTCTATTTTTCAACTCAGCTGATCCAATTACAACACAGTTGCATGTGAAATAAAGTACAAGTAGCTCAAAAATTGTACTGAACTGGAATAAGTGTACTTTGTTGGTCTTCACGGCTGATCAGCACTAAGTTATCTGCTGTGACCATAAACTTCTTCATCACTGCTTAGTTTTTCCCTTTAACACAGTCATTTAACTAGCAACCACCAGCAGCACCTAGTGGTCCTCAGAGGACCTGCAGCTTGTGATTCTAACACTCAGCAGTTTCACAGAGAAGAGAAACCAGCTCAGTTTACACTTCAGGGCAACTTGATGAATCGACGCCTCTGAGCCAGGAGACGTGGGGAAAATTAAAAGACGGATCTTAATATAAACTGCTCTGGATGTTTCCGTCTGCAGCAGCTGGGAGACTGAAGATGGATCTCCCATGTGGAACGTTTAGTTCCCCAGAGTTCACAGAGAAACCCTGAGGACTCTCCTGTTTGATAAATGAGCCGCCAGCACACAGGATCCCACTCCCACTGACAATGACATTAACTCGAAGGTAGAAATAATCCTTTCATAGAGTAGACCTCAGTCAGTAGAGGTCACTATTACATGTTCTTTTGGGCTCTAAATGTTTAATGATTAACTAAATATCACTTGAATAGAACATCAACAGTTTCTGCTTGTGATTCTAACATAAATGATAATATAACGATTAAAGGGACAGTTCTCCATTTTTTCTCCAACATGCCTATTCCCGGGAAGAGTTAGACATTTAGCTATATGAAGCTACAGTCAAGACATGTTAGCTTATCTTAGCATAAAGACTGGAAATGGGGAAACAGCTAGCCTAGCTTAGCATAAAGACAAGCAACAGAGGGAAAGCGCTAGCTTAGCTTAGCATAAAGACTGGAAACAGGGGGAACAGCTAGCCTAAGTTAGCTATTTCTGCCTTCCAATCTTTATGCTAAGCTAAGTTATCTGGCTGCTGTGGCTGTAGCTTCATATTGACATGAGGGTGGGATCAGTCTGAACATCTGACTGTGAGAAAGAAAGCAAATGTTTTTTTTTCTCCCACAGTGTTGAACTATTCTTTGAAATTCAGTGGTGGAAAGTAGCTAAGTATATTTACTCAAGTGCTTTTGTATTTTATGCTACTTCATATGTAACTACATTTATTTGACAGCTGTAGCTGGTAGTTGCGTTGCAGATGAAGATTTTACTGTAAAAATTTAGAATCATCCAAACCCCCCCCCCAACAAATTATCCTCAACAACTGGACAGTAGCTTTTATTAATTAGGTAAAGGAGCTCTTGTCTCAACCAACCACAACACTGAAACGCTGCTCACATATTAATACATCAGTAATAATAATAATGTTAATAAATAATACTAAATTATGTAATAAAATAAAAATCTTGATGTGATTATTGTGGAGAATTTGGCTTCTTGTTGCTTCTAATACTTGTAACTTTTACTACTGTTGTTGTGTCACTGCTACTTTCACTTGAGCCAAAGATCTTTCATGATTAAAAGCTCATTTAACGCCTGTTGTCCGTTGGACTCACGCCAAACGGCCGACGGCTCGTGTCGCTTCTGTCCAAGGTCGCCAAGGTCAAAGGGGTCGCAGGGGTCATGGGCCCAGACGGAGGCCAAGGTTTCCATGGAAACGTCAACAGTGCGAGGGCCAAGGGCCAAGTCCTGGAGCATGGGCTGGTGATGAGGATGATGATGATGAAGGAGGAGTAGAGGGATTCCCTTCAGAGAGACAGAGAGAGTTTGTGTGTGAATGAAGGGAGGGAGGGAGGGAGGGAGTGTGTGTGTGTGTGTGTGTGTGTGTGTGTGTGTGTGTGTGTGAGTGTGAGTGTGTGTGTGGGTGCTCAGCAGTGCCAGCCGAGTGTGTTGATATGGTGATGATCAACACTTCACTCACATTTTAAAGTCCGGACAAAAGAAAATCTCCTCTCTCTCTCGAACCTTACACTTACAAACATACACTTACAACATTGCAAAAATATGTAGACACCCAAACATTCCCTCCACATGTGCCAGATGTAACTGTGACATCATGATCTTTAATCTGCTGCTCTAACAGCCTCTGCTCTCCTGGTCTCAGTCCTGCGGGGAGATGTTGAACCTGCTGCAGGGATTTGCTTTGTTCAGGATTTCAGGTATTGGACTGGGTCGAGGTCTGGACTCCTGGGAACTTGGAGCTGGGAAAACCGCTTCTTCTTTGAGCTGGTTCTGTGCAAAGGGACTTTTTCTTTCAAACTGTTGACAAAATGCTGGAGGAAAACTATTGGCTGAAAATATGTATATGGTTTTCCTTCATTGGAACTAAGAGGAAAAAAAAGCAGACAGTGTCCACATACTTTTGGACATAGAGTGTATCAATCCACTGGTTCACCACAGGAATCCAACGACAGTTAAACCACTAAACTAGAAACTCAGCATAGATACAGACTCCCTAAACAATTGTGGGAATTTTAAAGCAACCAATAATAATAAAAAAAACCATAAAAAATAAAACAACAAAGGGAAATAAAAGTTTTGCATCAATATTATTATCTTATATAAATTTTATATTTCACATATTAAATAGCAGATAAAACTGTAGCTGTATCAAGAGAAACTAAAATAATTATAGCATCTCAGTTTTTAACCAATCAGCAGAGAGATGCAGCTCTAAACTTGACTACTCATAACCAGACTCCATTCAAAAAACCCTCCAAATAACGTCAAACTGGACCCAACCGAACCTTCTGGATCAATCACCTGCCATCGAACTACCAGTCCTTATAATAACCATCGTTTATATTCTATATCTACTGAGACTCGGAGGTGGAA
Source organism: Istiophorus platypterus (assembly GCA_016859345.1). Lineage (NCBI taxonomy): Eukaryota > Metazoa > Chordata > Actinopteri > Istiophoriformes > Istiophoridae > Istiophorus > Istiophorus platypterus. Next base: position 946,535 of record CM029116.1, read on the forward strand.
CCATGTGGACTCACTGAGGACGAGATGCGCTGAAAACTTCCTGAGATCTTCGTCCTCACACTGAACGTACCGCGTCAGGCTGTGCGTAAAAGCGCGCGGCGGACGCTCCAAGAACAGGGAATAACGCGAATGAATAATTAAAAAATGAATAAAAACACGTTTTACCCTTCTCGTAAATCGGGGAAGTTTCCTGGCGCTCAGGGGAGGATTGGTGATGTCTGAGACCCAGCGCGGACTGAGGCGGAGAAAACCCCCCAGCAGGTCCGCCCGCAGCTCTGTGACACCCGGACGGAGAGACAGGTGTGTGTGTGTGTGTGAGAGAGAGAGAAAGTGTGTGTGTGTGTGTGTGTGTGTGTGTGTGTGTATGTGTGTGTGTTTGTGAGTGTGTGTGTGTGTGTGTGTGGGGGGGGGGGGGTGGCAGATCGCTCTGTCCAATCAGCTGGTTGGTTGGAGCCCGTGACGCTGTCCGTCCTCTCCGCTCAGACGAATAAGTGGAATAAGACGCAGTCACAGGTGAGAGGTGACTCAGTCAACGACAAGGAAAACCCGAACCAGAACCCGAACCGGAACCAATCAAAGCAAACCTAAACTCAACATGTTGTCATGTTGGTGGAATGAGCTGATCCGCCTGTAGCTTTACAATGATAAATCATTTATACTTATAAATAGGATATCATAATAAATGATATATGATAGTAAATAGTACATGGAAATTAATAGCATATACAAAAGTACAGTACACAGAATAGTACTGTAAGGTGGTATGTAAGTGGTACATTATTAGTACATAGTACTTAGTATATAGTACACTACTGAATAGTACAGTATACTAAAATACTATACAGTACTATACAATACTATAGAGTGCTGTATAGTACTGCATGGTGCAGTACAATCCCATTCACTGCAGTAAAACTCTGATGCATAGTGGAGGAGACACTTTGTTGATTTAAACCTATAAACATTTATCCATTCACAACAATTGTTGTTGTTGTTGTTGTTGTTGGAGATTTGGTGAAATAGATTGTGTATGTTGATACTATACTGCTTCTCTCTCTCTCTCTCTCTCTCTCTCTCTCTCTCACACACACACACACACACACACTCCTCTGCTGAGTTAACCTGTAATGTGACAGCAGGTCAGTTAAACTCTTGCAACAAATTAGGAATCTAATGCACTAACTGACATACCAACAAGGTGACACATTAAAAGACGAGAGGAGACAAAGAAAAGATGGAGAGAAGGAGGGGTTCAGGGGGAAAGGAGAGGAAAAGCAAAGGAAAGGAGACAAGGAGAGGAGGATGGGAAACGAGTAAAGGCAACTGGAGGGGCAAGGAGGAGAGGAGACAAGGAAAGGACTGAAAATAAGGAAAAGAAATGGGACAAAGAGACGTAGAGGCTGAAACAAGAGATGACAAGAGGAAAGGAAAGAAGACAACAGTAGAGGAGAGATGGAAACAGGTGAGGAGACAATTAGAGGAATCAAGAAAGGAGAAGAGGAAAGATTAGGGGAAGAAAGGAAAGAGAAGAGGAGACAAGAGAAGAAAAAGAATGGAGAATGGTGGTGACAAAGAGATGAGAGTGAGAGAATAGAGTAGGAAGAGAGGGAGAAAGGAAAGGTAATTAGGAGTAAAGAGGAGGAAATGAAAGGAAATGAGAGGAGTGGAGGGAAGGAGAGAGGGAAACAGGAGAGGTTTGTTCTCTTGTGCGGTTGGAGGAAAAACTCTGATTAAACACGGTCGAGCAGTTTTAAGGGCTAACCTGGACCCGGCCCCTGTCCTCAGACCAGAGGTCAAAGGTCAGCTGTGGTGGCACCTTCCCTGGCTGTCTGGGTTTTGTGGTTTAGATGTCTAACGAGTGGTCCGGTCCGTCTTGTCATCCCGGTCGCAGCAGACGTTATTTCATCTCCAGCTGAGGCAGAAATCTGCCGGCCCCACCCCTGCGGGGAAACTGGCCAACCATTAAATTTGACTTTTCCCATCAGCTTTGTGGCTGGTTAAGTGGTCGTGGAGGGGGGTTAATCACCTCCGCCAGCGGGCCTGCTGCACATCGGACAGCAGCAGTGGCAGTGGCCATATGTTGAGTCTGCTGGAGAGGCCATGTGACCCTCAAGTTGCCGGTTTGAGTCCCCGATGTACCGTGAAGACCTGCTGTTATTCGATCATGAAGGCAGACTGTGGAAAAACAAAAAACATTTTTCAATATCTGAGGGGGACGACGGTCACTGGCGCTGGGGGAGTGGAACCCTGAGCTGCAGACTTGAGGAGTTGGACCCAAGTGACAAAAGACTTTGATTTGATTCCTGTTGACTGGAGACTAAACTCCGTAAAGACTTGAGAGCAAAAACATTCTAGTCTCAAGTTGGACATGATAAAATCCCAGAAGAATGAACTAAGAGCTTGCAGCTATGTGAGGATGTGTGTGTGTGTGTGTGTTCGTGTGGCAGACAGGGTGTGTATGGGGTTGTCGGTCAGCAGGTCGTCTCCCAGCTCCTCTTTGATGTGTCTTGTTACTAGGGGACATGCTGAGCTCCGTGGCTCAGAACGCCCTCCTCCAATTAAACTGAGCCTCCAGGTTGCAGTAGTTAACCAGAGCCCTGACCAGCAGGCAGCAGGTCGGAGGATTACCGACCTTCTGTAGCCTCGAGTTCTGCAGCCAGTAGGTTTCATTAAGTGAAAACGGGTCTCTGCTGAGGTGCCCTTGAGCCGGGCAGCAAAGCTCTGACTGCTTCAGAAACCAGCGGCAGCAGCAGTGGACTGTGGTCATACTGGGCTGTTCCCAGTACAGAAAGGACTGGAAACTGAAACCGGGTAGGAACCTAAGAGCAACAACCAAACAGACTCTTTTCTTTTTGTTTTCTAATTCTTACTATTCTTGTGGACTTTTTGAATCTACCTCATAAATCCCTGTAGGTACCAGATTTTCCACACATCATCACATTCACTTTTGCAGAATATCTGAGTAATTTCAACAGATTCATCCTGAGGGGACGTACTATGGTGACTGCACCTAGTCGTGGTCAGATGTCTCTACAGCTGCAGATTCAGACACATGGAGTCATCGGTATTGATCCAGGAACCTGTGTGTGTGTGTGTGTGTGTGTGTGTGTGTGTGTGTGTGTGTGTGTGTGTGTGTGTGTGTGTGTGTGTGTGTGTGTGTGTGTGTGTGTGTGTGTAGGTTTGTGTGTGTATGTGTGTGTGTGTGTGTGTGGTTCTGTGGATGTTGCTGGATAAATTAAACTTTTACATCAGACATAATCTGGTGTCAGAAACTTAAACAAACAGCCTCTGGTCCCCCAGCAGTTCGCAGCTCATTACCCCTCGGTGGGGCAGTGTGGAGCAGCAGCGGGCTACAGGTGGGCTACCTGGTGGTCTAACTGGTGGTTTGGGTGGACAGATGTCAAACCCTGCCCCCCCCCCCCCCGAGTCCCGCACCCTGCCGGGTTCCTAATAACAGGGGGACGGACAGCAGGATTTGTTGGGCAACAGCGGCCTGACTGCCGGTAGCCTGCTCTCTACTGGACGTCCACACACACACACACACACACACACACACGCTGACAACCACACCCACCTCAGTTACACTTCGTCTAGACCTGACTTCACTGCTCTTCAAACAATCTGTCACTGCCGTCGAACACGTTGAGTCGTAAAAACCTTCAGCTGGATCTAAAATCCGCCGAATGGAACCAGAAACACCCAGAAACCCTCAGACGCCAACTTCAGCCTCCATGAGGTCACTCAAAACCACATTACAGTACCCTTATAAACCCCGGGGCAACACCCCCCCATGAACCCCTATCAGGACTAAGATACAGGTCAAGTTCAACCCTTTCATGGCCTCTAACAGTGAGAAGCAGTGGAAACCTTCAGTTTTTGTTCCTTTGGTAACAAACAACTTTCTTCTTTTTGTTCATTTAAAATCATGACCTAAAACCAAACACTCTGCCTCGATTCAAAGCACATTTTTAATTTATTTGCCTTTTCATGAACAGGAGTAAGAAGTAAAAACATTTTTGCATCTGAGAAAAACATGAAACATTATTTATAAAGATGAAAAAAATAAGAAATAAGTTATGATCACATAAAAATAACAATGTCAAATTACAAGAATAACAAGAAAAATATTCATAACAACCGTTAATCTTGTGTGTGTGTGTGTGTGTGTGTTTGTTAACCTGCCTTGTTAATCCTGAGTGTGTTTGTCCCCCATGGAGATGAACTAAAGACAACAGGCTGGAATGGCTGACTCCTGCACAGGAGGTCACTGCTCTCACACACACACACAAACACACACAGACACACAAACACACACATTAGCTACCCCTCTGAAAACATAAACATGGACACACAAGACATGTAAAACACACACACACACAAAATCATGCATTCACACGAGACTACCTGCTCTACCCATCAATCACAGCCGTGTGTGTGTGTGTGCGTTTGTGTGTGTGTGTGTGTGTGTGTGTGTTGGCCTCGCGCTGCTAAGCTTCTTTTACGTCCACAATGACGACCTGCTGAGAGCTCAGGGCCAATTAAAGCCCTGGGAGAGAGCGAGAGAAACCCCTCCAGCCCTCTAACCTTGCTCACCCAGGGTGCTGACCGGGACCGGGACCAGACCAGCTGGTTCAGTTTCCAACATAAAAGATTGAAACAAATAAATGCTCTCGCATGTTGGCGATTCTTCTGATTTTATGATCTTCCCCGAAGGATGAAGCCCCCTGACTTTGCCACTAGCGCCACCATGAGGTTGAACTGTGTAGTTCAGACAGTCACTGTCTTTGTGAACAAGACTTCTACTTTTTCTGCCTTTGACACACCTCGAGGCCCATTAATATGAATTCAATGCTGGTTCTAAAACTCCAGAAGAGACTAAATGTGTGTATTTCACAAGATGGTGGATCGTGAACGTTCCCACTCTGATCCGTAGCCTCGATGTTACAGTCCAACCTCGTCGCTGGGGTTCTGATCGTGAACAAATCCTTGTGAACACAATGAACCATCGCTCTCGGTTCAGGCGTCTGTGTTTGTGTTGTTACAGCAATCGAACCAAGATTCGAGCATCTCTTTTGTCCCATTCTCCTTCATAGGAATGAGGCGGTTGTGGTGCTTTAGTGAAATTATGTGTGTTGAGCCTCGACCCATAATAAGTCAGAGAGGTTGGAGTAAAACATAAGTGAAAGGTACCTTGAATATTTGTTGTGCTTCGGCTCCTGCATCTGTGTATATAACCCTTAATAAATCTTGACTTTAACTAATAGTTGAAAAATATATGTATCCATATTTGAGACTGAATTTGACTTTATTCTGATTTTTGTCACCATTTTGTAAGAACACGTAAAAGTCTTGATGTTATCGTGAAAGTAATGGTAAAGTAATGAGATTATGTTCAAAATGAGTGACAGCTAATGACACGTTACTAATACCTTTTAACAGCAGCGAGGGGTCGGGTGTCGCTGGGCACCGGCCCCCCCTACGCTCCCTCCACGATACACGACCCTCACCTGGTGACATCACCGGTTACCGGCCCCTCTCATTGGCTGTCTGCGGGGTCGTGAGACGCTCAGGGGAGGTCAACGCGGGTGCGGGCAGACGTGTGCCACCACTGAGGCGTTGTAAATGTTTTTGTCGTGTTCGGACAAAGCATTCTCCGTGGTTACTGAGGTGTAAAAAGACAGAGATTTGATATTTCCTCCTGTAGTGTGTGTATGTGTGCGTGTGTGTTAGTGGTAGACCTGTATATTGTTATTAAGTCTCTGTGGAATGACTAATAGTTGTAATGTGAGGATATTAGTGTTACGTGCCCCATTCTCGCTCTGAGCTCTAGAGAGAGTCACCAAACCAGACTCCATTCAAAATCTGCACAGTTTAATAGAGCCCTGATTATTAGGGGATGCTGATGGTTGACTGCAGACGGTGATGCCACATTGTCAAAAGGTAGTAGGTGGTTGGAGAGGGTCAACCTTCAATCGAAACCAAGTGAAATAAGAAGTGAGTGTCCGTCACAACTGTAACCACAAGGCTGCAACTGAACCCTTGCCTCCAAGAAACGAGTTGACTCAGAACATGTTTATATTTCAGTCAAATGGCAGCAGTTTGTTGTTCCCTCAGCGGGTTCCCTCTGCTCCACGGAGTAATCCGGTTTAATCCCACCAGGAATCCGGCAAACTAGCGCCTCTAAATCTAAAAATCTGACCACACGACTTTTCATTACTTCCATATTAGAGCTCTGCGCTAAGACGGCTGGATTTAACGCAGCGGTTAAAGTCCCCAAAACAGCCCAAAATAAATTAATGTGTGCAGGCACAAGTGATTGTTTTAGTTAACGTCCCACCGGGGTCCTGCAGGGGCCACAGCAGGAACAAACAAGGGTCCAACCACTAGTTTTTCTGAGGACGGCACTGGACCGAAGGTCAGGAGGTCACTGACCTTGAATCCTCTGCTGAAAGCAAATTTCCAGTTGTAATTTAATGAGCATTAATCTTCATTCTGTTCCTTTAGGCTGGGTTGAAAGCTCAGTAAACTTCATATCAACCAGATTTCTACAGAGGGTGAACCTGAACACACCACAATGATGGAGGAGCTGGTGTAGGATAACTGGGTAAAAGTACCATACTGTTAACTTACACTGTACCGTGAGCATGCAAACCTTTCATCTATGTTTGGGCTTTAATTAAACTCCAATTCACACAGACGTGACGGATAAATATAGCAGTTTTAAATACTGTGATTCATTTTGTCAATGTGCAGCATAAACATGTTTAATCTCGTCTCAGTCAACATCTATTAAGGTGAGGAATTGGAGTGTAAAGCTTCCAATGTCTGATGTCACTGGAGGGTGACGGCAGACACACACACACACACACACACACACACACACACACACACACACACACACACACACACACACACAAACACAAACACACAAACATACATATGCACACACACTCCCTTGAAAGACCAATGCAGCCGCTGCGACAAAAGCATCCAAATACAGATTAGAAAAGGCTGAGAGAGGAGCTGCTGGTGGCTGTTGTGTCTCCAAACCAAACACTGTGGGTTTGGGTGGGTTGGTTGGGGATGTGGTGGCGGTGGTGGTTTGGGGGGGGGGGGGTCCTGGAGAGCTGCCCCAAGTGTCTGAACAGCAGCCAAGCCTGAAGGGGCAACCAGTGAGCCAACAACATTGGTTGTCTTGGCAACAGTAGTAGTAGTAGTAGTAGTAGTAGTAGTGAAAGCAGAACTATTCAGGAATTGCATAGTAACAGTTAATGTGTTACCCTGTCAAATATTTAACACTGAAAATAAGTAACATTTCCCTTTAAAGGATGATCAGCTTGTGGTAGTAGACATTTAAAACAACTGCCTCTATACCTGTCTGTGTACCTGAATGATTAAAAAGCACAGGTGCCAGTCAGAGGGTCTGACTCCGCCCTGACCGACACCAGAAACGATCCACCTCCAGAACCTCTGAGTTCCTAAAGAAATACAGAAAACTAAAGATTGCAGCTCTCTGACCGTTGATGTCGGGATCATGGCAGAAAAGATAGCAGCAACAACTGCTCTTTATATTCTACATCACTTAATTCCAGAGGGAGATATTGTCCTTGGATACCTTACAACCATGTGTACTTGCTAATGGACTTCTTCACTACCTTTGACGGTGCATTGATGCATACCTTGGCACATTAGCGCCACCTGTAGGTCGGCGCAGTCGTCGACATTGAAGTGGAGCAGTAGTTGAAATATTTTGGGCTTATTTTCTACATTGATCGAAGCTTCCGGAGGGAAACGGCTCTGACAGCTACAGGTGAATTAACTCCAGGCCACCACAGATCGACAAAGACAAAAACCCTGCCAAACAATATAAAGTGTCATAGGTGTTATGACTAAACTTCTATTCTCTTACTGATTTTGCATGTTTCATGCAGGATTATGAGAAATATGTGTCTATGGATGTTTCCTTTGACTTGATTGACTCAATATCATAGCTGCAGTTCAAGTTTCATGTGTGTATGAATATCAAGAAAGTCACTGATCACTCCTTCAAGAGCTAATTTTACACTGTTTTTTATCCTCCCCACTATTTCTGCATTGTGACATCATGATTGTAGTGTGTTTGTGTGGTGTGGTTGGGGGGTTACTACTGTTGGCAAGTCTACAAGAGCCAACACCAAGGGCCCATTCAAAGACCAGACGCTCTGCTTTGTGAGGATTATTGCAGCATTGTGTGTGTGTGTGTGTGTGTGTGTGTGTGTGTGTATTTGTGTGTATTTGTGTGTATGTTTGTGTGTATATTATTGTACTTCTATCTTTGTGAGGACTCTGGTAACCCTCTGGAGGACCCCGACCCCCAGGTTGGGAACCAGTGGACTATACCATTCACCTGTATATAAAGTAGTTAATGCAGCTCCAACAGTAAAATGCTGCCGAAGCCTCCGTGACTCAGGATCATTGATCTGATCAGAGATCAGTCACAGGGATGAGAATAGTAATTTTACTTTTGTTACTTTTGGAAAATGTAGCTGATTTGGAATGTTTCATGCAGGACTTTTAATTATAGTGGAGTATTTTTACTGTGCATTTCTTTTACTTGAGTAACCGATCTTAATACTCCTTCAACCACTGCCTATAGGACAGTATCACACAGCTGCAAACATCCATATAAAGTGATCTTTTCTATTGTACCTGTCCCTACAAAGAGCCCAAACAAACCACTGATACAAAAAACTTACAATGAAACACAACCAACCTAGAGAGAACACAAGAAATGAATCGGTAAGTTGATAAATAAAGAGAACAAAGAGAGAAGGATCCATAAAAAATTAGGACTGACATGAAGTTGGGGACATTTTGTTGAAGACTTTATAGAAGGGTTAAAGTTGGAGGGTCCTCACAGGTTGTAGATGTATAACACATTGTGTGTGTGTGTGTATCTATGTATGTGTGTGTGTGTGTGTGTGTGTGTGTGTGTTCAGTGGCAGTGCCTTTTGTCGCCGTAGTAATGGAGCAAGGCCAAAGTGTCCCCCAGTGAGCGCGCTCAGACCAGCGTAAAATTCACCAATCACAGTGCTGCTGCCTGAGTTTTACTATCGCAGGGGGCCACTGGCATCAGTCCGGTCCTCAGATACCTGCCAATAACACACACACACATACACACACACGCGCACACACTTTTGTTTACTTGTTGAGTCCTTCAGTTTGCAGCCAATCAGGGTCCAAGAAGAAAATCAGTTAAGACAAAGTTATGCTTCGTGAGGCTCTGTGGAGCAATGGACACTTTGTGGTACATCTAGCCAATGAAATGACAAGAGTTTTGAAGGTCGTCAGTTCGAGTCCCACCAGAGTTGTTGAGTTCACAGGTAGCTCATTGTGACAAACTTTCTGCAGATGTGATCTTTTTTTGCTAATTCTCTGGACCCCATACAACACTGTATTTCCACTGTAGATGAGATGATTGTCACTGTGACGACCTTCCAGTGAAAGTCTCTGGTTTTTATAAATCTCTGTGCATTGTCTTGGAGTCTGATAAACTGTCAGACTCCCAGATCTGTTGCTGAAAATTCTTGTGCTGTTATACGCAGAGTTGTTTTGAGTTTGATGAACAGCTCAGTCAATCTTTCATGTGGCTCTGTGGCGCAACGGACAGCGCATTGGACTTCTAGACTGACACAGAACAAGAGATTCAAAGGTTGTGGGTTCGAGTCCCACCAGAGTCAACCAGTTCCCGTGCAAACCACTGATTCAGGAACAGATGATAATTCTGTTTTCAACGAAAGGAGTTTTACTTGTGTGTCGGCAACAAGAACCAACCTCCAGTTTACCTTTCTGGGTCAAATCTTCCAATTCAGTTGAACAACAACATCATAGAAATTTAATTCAATTCAGTTTTATTCTTATAGCTCCATATCATAACAGACATTATCTCAGGGCACTTTTCATATAGAGCAGGTCTAGACCAGACTTTTTATATTTATTATTTACAGAGACCCAACATTTCAGCCATGAGCAAGAAAAACTCCCTTTAACAGGTAGAAACGTTGAATTTTTGCTCATGATGGTGGTGGTGGTGGTGGGGGGGGGTATAGCTAGGTTGAGATTGAGAAAGAGAGAGAGAGAGAGAGAGAATGAGAGAGCAAGGGAGAGAGAGAGAGACAAAGGGGCAGGAGGGAGGAGAGATAGCAGAGCATAATAATGGGACTAATAGCTATATATACTATGGGGTGATAATATTACTAATAGGACTAAATTAAATGGTAACAGTAGTAATCATAAGAATTAAAGCAGTGGGTGTTGATCAGGGTCATGGGGCAGTAGATGGTTCTACAGTCCTGGATCCAGACTCTGATCCAGACCCTGGAGCATCAGAAAAACCTGCAGAAAATGACAGGAGGAAGAGGAGAGAGATGAGGAAGAGGAGAGAGACGAGGAAGCACAAAACTGTGGGAGAGAGGGAGGACAGTTAGTAACAAGCATTTTTGAGGTGTTAATGCAAACGGGGAGAGAGGGAGGAGGTGGTGGAAAGGGAAGCTCGTTGCATCATGGGAAGTCCCCCGGTAGACTAGGCCTATAGCAGCATAGTGAGGTGATGGCTCAAGCTAATGCTGAACCAGTTCTAACCATGAGTTATATCAAAGAGGAAGGATTTAAGTCTCCTCTGCCTCATGGACCCAAACTGGAAGATGGTTCCACAGCAGAGGAGCCTGAGAACTAAAAGTTCTGCCTCCTGTTCTACTGCTGGAGACTCTAGGAACCACAAGTAGTGTTTACTGGGGTAATAATGTACTATTAGCTCTTTAAGACAGGATGGGGCCTGATCATTAAGGGCTTTGTAGGTGAGGAGGAGGATTTTAAATCCTATTCTGGATTTCACAGGGAACCAATGCAGACAGGCTAACGCAGGAGAGATATATGATCTCTCTTTCTGGCTCTTGTCAATACTCTTGCAGCAGCTTCTGAATCAGCTGGAGACTATTTAATGTTTTATCGTGACAGCCTGATAAGAGGGAGATACAATAATCAGCCTAGAAGTAACAAAAGCATGTACTAGGTTTTGTGGATCATTTTGAGAAAGGATGAGCCGGATTTCTGCTCTATTACATAGGTGAGAAAAGTCAGTCCTTGAAGTTTGTTTCATGTGAGATTTAAAGGACATGTCCTGATCGAAGGCAACTCCAAGATTCCTCGTGGTGGTGCCAGAGGTCAGAGCAGTGACATCTAGGGTAAATATGTCATTAGATAATGTGCTTCTTTGATGCCAATAAAATGTTCCAGTCTCTGTAATAGGATGTTTTAAACCTTCAGAATCACAGATCTGCTATACACAGGGTTGTTTTCAGTTTGAACAACAGCTTGGCCAGTCAAATAGTTGGTTAGTCATTGAGGCTCTGTGATTCAATGGACAGTGCATTTTAGACAGATCCAGGACACGCAATTCAAAGGTTGTGGGTTCAAGTCCCAGTTGACCAGCTTACAGGCAGCTCACTGATTCAGAGACACTGTCTCAGCTGTCATTGTCCCTTTAAACCAAAGGAACATTGTCTTCATTTCATTCTGCTATCAAAATAAAGTCCAGCAGTGGGCTCAGAAGGTAGGTTGGGTTCCTCGGGCCCCCGGCAAGATACTGAAACCCCACAATACCCCTGATTATTCATCAGTGTGTGTACAGAATGGTTGAATTTGGCATAAGTGCAAAGTGCTTTGAGTGGTCCAAGAGACTAGACTAGAAATGTCTATATAAGTACACCATTTATTTTATTGTTAATTTAACAGGGACCAGACCCAAAACATTTACATCAGTGATACGGAACCATGTAAAAGTACAGTGGGGTTGTTTTCTAAAATTGATCCAGTGAACTTCATTCAAAGTGCAGTAAAGAGAAAAAATTTGAAGAGAAAAACTTAAATCAGATTGGTATTTTCTGTGAATCACTTTAAACCAGAACCAGTTCTCCTCGGTTCACCTGATTTTCCAGGTACTTAGCTGTAGGCTGTTCTAAGGATCTTGGAGAACCTGCCTCGGTTCTCCTGTGGATCTAGTCTGTCTCAGTGTCTCCTGTCTCTTCATGTGGTCCCAGACTGGGTCCATGATGCTGAGACCAGGTCTCTGTGGGGTCCAGACCATCTGCTGCAGGACTCCTGGTCCTTCTGGTCTCTGAGGACAGGTCTCTACGACTCTGGTGGTGTGTTTGGACTCGTCCTGAACCAGGGACGATCAGACATCTCCTGATAGGACTGATGATGAAGAATCTGGACTCTCTCTTGCTCTCTTTCTCTCTCTCTCTCTCTCTCTCTCATACACTTACACATAAGGTCACACAGACACAAATATACACAAAGACACACACACAATGACAGTAAAGGCCATTCATCCTGTTGTAGTGTCCTTGAAGAGCTGCTGGACTGTGACCTGCTACAGGTTTGATCTTTGTGACAGATGCTGCTGTCAACAACCTGCTGTTGCTTTGTGTGTGTGTGTGTGTTTGAGCATTTTCTCTAGCTGCTGTCTACAACCCTGAGACACTGGGTCAAACATTATGAACTGAAACTTTAGACTAAAATCATGTACTGAAAAGTTAGAAGTTTAAAAACTCTGAAATTCCCCAAAAGAATTCAATATCAAAAAAAACATTCTATAGACTTGCTTAGACATGAAAAAAGGGTGTCTGTGAATAATAATAATATTTAAAAATAATAATATAGCACAGTAATCTATCTGTTATTTAAATATGAGGGGTATTCAAAGTGGCTTTAATCAATATTTTCATAAGCGCAATAGATTATACGACTACGTGCATGTGAAAAGGGTCAGTCTTAGTAATTAACCGTCAACTCTGCAGTTACAGACCTGAGCCTCTCTTCTCTGGTTCAGTCTCATAAACAGCCAACATCCACTACCCGTCGGAACCAGTGTGACTACCTGGTGAGCATAGTGGAGCACAGAAAACAGTAACACTGGAAGCAACATGGATCACCACAAATTAAAGAGCAGTACTGTTCATCATTTAAATACACTTCACAGTTCATACATGTAAGTTGACCAGTCTCAGCTGGTTGATTTTCATAAAATATTAAATGAGAAGAATGATGGATGACTGGAAAATAATCAGTGGGAATATAAAGTGTAGATGATTTGTGGTTAAAGGGTAAAAACATGAAAATTCATACTGTTACATATCTCACTGAGGTCATGATTGTACCTGTGCAGGTAGGAGGTGAAGCAGCTCCTCTCATGTGTCTTGTTGGCTGATTTTACAGCTTGTTCAATCTATTCATCCTCTAAATGTTTGCAGCAGTGTCATCTTTCTAATCCCAGCAGGGTGGGCTGGTGTCGGCCGGGCATCATTATGTTGGAGTTTCACGTTAAAAACCTGCAACTGGTTTTTACAGCCCAGGGGGCGGGACTTGGCCTGTGGCACGCCAGCATCCATCAAACTCGCACTGGGACTCTAAAACGTTCATGGAGGCGTCTGTCAGCCATGGCTCATGTCAACCTGCCACCTTCATCTCTTGCCAGGAGCCGCCAACCGCCTGCTGACATGAGGATTATAGCATTATACAGTATTCACTTTTAACCTGGACCACATTTCATCTTGCACGTTTTTAAACTGTTGGACAAACAAGTAAACAGATATTGCATGACAACGTTAGATTATCAGAAAGACAAATACTTCAGGTAGTGTCTCTTTTAGGGAACAGACGTTAATATCAGATTATCAGTGAGTTTTAAAGTGTCACACGATCAAGCAGATAAGTGCTTCAGGGGTTAAATGCCATTGAGAGATTTAGAAAGTGTAAATGCTGTCAGGCAGTTTGTCTGTTTGAAAACCGGCAGCAGATATTCAGCATGAAACTGAAAAGTCAGGGAGTTTAGATCCGTTATCACTGCAGATCAAAGTTTACAAAGCCAGAGTCAACAGCAAATCTCTGCACCAAAAAAAATCAAATCTACAATCCAGATCATGATATCAAGGAACATAAATATTTGGTCTGGTTCTGTCAAGATTTAGCTGTTTCTTAGAATTTCCCTTTCTGAAGTGTCTTCCATTTTTTCTTGTTTTCTAAATGTGTCCTCTGACAGTGAAGCTAATTTTAAAGGTCGATGACACATCCATGCAAATTTAAAATGCTTTAACCAGACTGAAAGAGTCACACACACGCCGAAACTATTGGTGTCCGATTCATGAATGTGCAGAGACCAGAGGAAAAAGGGCATAAATCTAAGGAAAATAACAGAACTGCAGTTCTTGAGAGGTTTCCTGAAGAGGATCTAGGAGTCCTAAAGGGTGTTAGATGGGTTCCACGAGAGATTCCCAGGGTCTACGGAAGGTAGTATTGAGGATGTTTTAGGGGCTGCTGAGATAGTTAAGGGGGTTTTGTAGTTTGGTTATGTTTCAAAAATTTTTAAGGTATTATTGAGAGGTTTCCAGAGTTACTGAGGAGATTTTGGGGGGTTTACTAAGTTTTCAAGGGATTGTATTTATTACTTTATGAGTAAGGGCCAAGGGTCCTTCAGGAGATTCCCAGGTTCCTGTGGACAGGAACGGGGCTCCCTAGGGAACCCTTGGGGAGTGTTTAGAGGATCTTGAAGGGGCAGTACATATTCTTTGTTAGATTTCATTTCTTATTTTTACAGTGGGGGTTTACTGAGGAGTCCCTCTGGAAATTCTTGGGTTATTTAGGAGGTTTTATAGGATTGTTGAGGAGGTTTCGAAGATTTGTGCAGGGTCACCAGAGATCTCCAGGGAGGTTCTAGGGTTTACTGAGGAAGGTTTTGTAGTCCTTGAGGATGTTTAAGAAGTCTGGACCCGCTGAGCTCTGTGGTTCTTGATGAAATTTGGGGGGATTGTTTAGGGTTATCAATAAAGGATTCAATGGGTTTTTAAGTGATTTATTTGTGTTAATAAAATATCTAGGGTCCTAACAAGGTTCTAGGGCTTTATTAAGTGTTTCCAGAGGTTTTAAAGATTCAGAGTCTCTGAGTAAGCGCTGAGGATTCTTGAGGAAGATTTAGGCATCCCGTAATGGTATTCTTTGTTAGAATTCATGGTGACCCCTGGGAGACCCAAGGGGGGGAAATTTCAGGGGTTCTTGGGTAGGTTTTAGGGACTTTTACGAGGTTATAGGGGACGAGGTTGACATTTTATTAGGGATTTCAAGGGATTCTTGACATGGAAGCTTTGACGCCCTTGGGAAATTCAAATAGTTCTTAAGGCAGGTGAAGGGGTTTTTGTTTGGTAGTTTTGATAAATCAGATTCAGGAGGTTCAGGAGGTTCTGGAGGTTAGCGATTATGTTGCAAGGATATATTAAGGGTGTTTTTCAATTTTCAATAAGCTCATAGTTACCAAGGTATACCGTAAAATATATAATGTCTTTTATTTCTCTTTTGTCAGATCAGCATGAGAGTGATTCTGCTGCACTCTCTGTTTGAATGAACATCAGCTTCCTCTTCTCTTTTACTGCCACACTGTGGCTACAGGTGGAAAAACAGCTGTGAGAAGGAAGGAAAAGGGTTCTCTCTTTCTTTCTATCTTACATTCTATTAATTTTCCTGCTTTTCCTGATTTGAATACATATAAATTGCTAAAGTGCTTCTTTGTTTTATCCAAATTTTCCTCAAGTTTGCTCATCATTGTTCAGTAAACACCCAGTACAGCAGTAAGAAAATATCGGTGTAAAGTGTTACGATGTGTTTTTCATTTAACTTTGCCTTTGACCCTGCAGGGTTGACAGTTCAATATCCCAGTTTAAAGGGACGAGCAGATGAGACCAATATGCAGCTGGTCACCGTGTCTTGTCACTGAGCATTTACAGCAGCTTGTCCATCCCCAGGGGATGCTGGGAAAGCGGGATTGAGCTATGTTTTCTTTTTGCTGATTGGCTGGCTGTGTCCTTCTGTTTGTTTACTGAGTAATGAGCCAATCACACAGCTCATTGACACAAACACACACACACACACACACACACACACACACACACACACACAAAAACAAATGCACAGGGTAATTAGGAGGATAATGTGTGTGATGTGAAGCAACTGCTTTCTTCTCCATCTGGACCAAATCCAGAGGTCGACACATCATCAGCTGCATCATTCCTACAACTGATGAAATGTAGAAAAAGTATCCAATGTGATACCACAGCAAAGACATGTGTCATAGTGAAGAGATGCTGTAGCACCACCACCAGGCCAGCCAGAGAAAGACACTGAAGTCCTGGTGTCTCCTGGAGACGACAGTGGCCAATACTGCAGCACTTTCCTTATTCTGAGAGTCTTACCAGTGGAGCTGAAAGGGTAAAGTTTGTCCTGAGAGGGGTGCGAAAGTACATGGGGTCATTAAGATCTAAAGGGTTCCTCCTCTGGAGATCAGGATTCTTTATCTTTAAAAAAGAAAAAATCTGCCCAAGCTGACAGATCCACTGCACTTGCTGGGTATATATCTGATGTCTCCAAACCTTAGTACATCACAAAGAACCATTAAGGATGATAGATCATGCCCAAGGTAAAGGAGTATGCAAATCAATCATTCAAATTCCGGTATTTATTCATTCATTGGTCATGCACCAAATTAGGAAAGTTCTGTTTCTCCTACTGGTGTAGTTGGACTGAACCTTTTGTTGGATATGAAATGACGCTGAAGCCTGTCAACTGTGTTTGACTTTGAAAACTGGTTGTTTCGGCACCGTTTCTGGCAGGCGACTGATTCAGAGCTGGTAAATGTGACACATTGAACATGGTGGTGTATCTCTTACAATAACTTTGGTAGGCAAAAGCCTTAAAGAATCATTGTGGTTACTTACACTTTAAATCTTAAGTTGGTACACTTTCCATTATCAGTAAAAAGAAGTTCTTGTCTGATAGATTCTAGCTTTAAATGTGAACACTCCTTATGGACCAGAGTGGTTGAACCAAGCATACTGAAGCACAAAAATTCTTCATGAGCGAAACAGTTCTGGGTGCAGTGTCTCTGTAGTTTGGAGTTCCAGGCCACAGCTGATGGATTTCACAGGTTTGGGTCCTGTTGGTGTGTGGAGGGTCGACTCCCAGGCCCAACCAGGAAGTCATGAGTGAAACATGTCGGTGTGAGTGTGAGGGAGCTCCAGCAGGTTAAAGATACTGGAAACTGGGAATCCCCACTCCCCCCTCCACCACCACCTCCACCACCGTCTGACCCTAACTCCCACTGGCTGTATGTGTTAAATACATTGTCCTTTTCCGTCGGCCAGTCCAATGCCCTGCAGCTTTCATTATGTAGGGTGCACAGAAACAATCAGCTCCTGTGTGCAGAGGCGTCATTATGTTTGCTCCCATCTGTAGACCACATGAGACCCTTGAGCCGTGAAGAAGCAGAAACAGACGTGTGGAGTGGAGGTTTGGCGTCGTGCTAAAAGGCACTCAGGAAGCCTGCAGCTGGGGCAGGAATCAAACCTTCGAACTTTAAGTCTCATGACTCCTTCAGAGCAGCAGGAGGGTGTTTACCCTTCAAACAGCAGCAAACTTCTGTGGGCCTGGTCTAAAAATCTGCCCCTCCATGAAGAATGCATTTAGTTGGGATCATTTAGTTGGGATCATTTTAGTCTCTCAGCCGTGTCCCATGTCGGCTTCATGGCGGAGCAAACGGACACAGGTTGGTTTTGTCTGTTGGTTAGATCAATGTTAAACGTCTGAATCATCAGCGGTTACATTTCTCCCAATATACATTATATTTGTTGGTTGGAGGGGTCATAGTCTGAACAGGTGAGGTTTAAGCAGTCCTCTGAATGTTGGGAGCGTGGGGGCCTCTTTAACATGGTACGATAGAGAGATCCCAGAGTTGATGTTGAGCCTTGTTCACCTGTTCACCCCCCCCCCCACATGTCACCTTTGTTACACCACGGGACCAGCTCCATTCATATGAATGGGGGGGTTGTGCTTGTCAATGCAGGGCAACTGTTGGGCTGAACACAAACCTATGACTTTAGTACCACTGAACCTGAAGTGACAAGAAGGGGCAGACTTTTAACAAGAGTGGGGGCCAACGGTCTACCTGCAGGCATGTACAGTATATGACGTGACCATGGTGGGCTGATGCATAACGCTGCTTCAAAATAAACCATTGTCATATTTTCCAATTATCGATACGTGACTCTACATAACTCTACGTCCTGTCTTCTATACTTTGACTGCTTCCTCTGTTAGTATGACTTAGTGTTTGTTTTATATTTAGAACTAGTCCCATTGTATAAATACAGTATTTCATGTAGAAGTTCATCATTTAAATATTCTGTCGTCCAAACATCCAGAAAAGGATCTGTGCCTCTTTTTTTCCCTCATTGTGAAAATACAGTGGGAACACGGTGTGTTGTGTTACTCCTGGGAGCTGCCCTTGGAAATCCAGCTGCTGAAGCCAATTTTCTTTTTTTTTTTTGTGTCCAGCAGTCGTCCTGTCCAGCAGTTTTCTGCAGGTTAATCACAACAGCAACAGAAAAGAAGGATCCTGTCTCAGTCAGGTTCTCAGACTTCTAACCTGAAGCTGGTTTCCAGAAAGTGTCGCCTTTGATTCCAGGCAAGATTAGAAAAATCTATCTGGTTCTGTTATTTCTTATTACTAAATGTTGCAGAGCTACATCGATCGGTGACCGGTTTAATGATGCGGCTGATCAGAGTGTGTTTCCAGCAGCTCAAACGGATCATCCATCTCTAGGTCTCTTCTTGTCTGGACTTTTGCCATGAGCTGCATTTGTGTTCAAGTCAGGAAGTTGTTACTCACTGCTATTAAAGACTGTGTTCAGACCAATATCAGTGATGCATCGGGAACCACAGCCTCCTCATTCATTTCATCTGTACCTCTGACGTCCAGGGCGGCGCTGTGTTGGCCCATAGGGTCTGAGCCATGGAGACTTAGAGCTCAGTTTTCAGTGTGAAAACAGTCTGAGTAAACAGTGAGGTCGGGGAAAGCTGGAGGCGAGAGATGCAGGACGGCAGGGAATATCCGGGGGGATCCTCCAGGCTTGACTTGGCCGACAGAGGCTTCGCTCACAAGATCTGAGTCATCTGATCTCTATGAATCATCAGCTGTGATTGCCAGCTGGAGCTTACCATGGTTACTGCAGAGTCAGCAGGACCAGGACTGACAGGACCAGGACTGCAGGAATACCGGGTCAAACCCCGCAGGGAAACAAATGAGCAAACACTTTTCCTCTTTGATAACTGACATCTTCTTTGTTGGGACTGTTGGCACAAAACAGATTTAACTTTCTGGGGTTTTTTTTATTAAACCATTGAGGGTTATTCTTCCCATTGTGAATTAAAGTTTTCCTCAAACACAGAATTACAGGAGACTCGAGGATATTTTATAGGGCTCTGTTATGGCCATCATTTAAAGTTTGTTGCTGAGTAGAAGAGTCCAGCTGAGCTATGAAATAGGAGGCGTATCATAGTTGTTGGGTGGACATGAAACTCTCCAGGTTGAATAAACAACAGTGTTTGAAAACCTGAAAACCACATTCAGCAGCTTCAAACAGTTTGCTTTCAGACACAGGGTCAAATTTGGATGAATACAGCAACTTTGCATTTTGAATTCTCTGCCTCTGGTTTGCTTCTCCTGTGTTTCTGTTCTCAGCAACATCAACGATTTCATTTAAATGGGACACAGGACAACAAGGAGCTCCTCACACTTCACATCTGCACTGCTGAGATATCGGCCTTTAGTTTAAAGTGTCGGATGAACCAGTGCCACTAACATCAGACTCAGGCTGTAGCTGTGAGGCTTTGGTTGACCTGGTGTTTTTCATCTTCAAAGGACCAAACCAGTGGTTTTACATTTTTAAGCCAAATATCTACTGTCTGCTAACACCTACTGTTGGTACCAGTCATTTCACAAAACATACCGCAATACTTAATCATAGAATTGTTTAAATATTCAAAAATGAAGTTCAGGTGATAAACTTCCACCTTAAAACTCAGCACATATCTGTATTTACGACTCACAACAGAATCATGAACATCACTCTGTGATTTTAACACCCACCAAACCCCTGAAATTAAGCACCTCTAATTAAAACCAGTGCAGATGTACATTCCGTTTGGCGCTTTAGATTCACTGAAGTCTCTGAGCTGATTTTAATTGCCGTCTGCAGAGAAGTGAAAACTCTTGAATGGGAATCAATAGTAAGAACCATAGTTTCCCGGTGAAAAACCAACAGGTATTGTCCTTTAATCTTGGCGAACAGGTGGAAGAAGTTTCTCCAGAGGGAAGAGACGAAGTGAGGCTGTGCAGGGAAAAGGACCCTGGGCACGATGTTGGTTTGCCAGAGCAATTCATCAGCCACGTTGGCTCCACGTGTCCCTTCCACTGTGGTTGCTATGGGTGACTGTGTTGTCCTCGTTTCCACGGTGACCTTCCAGGGGATACTTGTCCAAATTTAGTGAGGGCCAAATTCATGACTCACCTGTGTCTCCACTTGTTTCTTACCTTAATAGCAGGTCATGTGAGTTTAAACCTCGCCGTTTAACCTCGCCGGATTCCCGTCAGGCCAAACCTCCAGGAGGGAAAGTCGACGTAAAGCCAAGTCAAACCGCAGAGAACCGGGACTCCGCTAACAGAGCGGGTTCGGCTGACTGAGCCGAGCCGATGAAACATGACAGTCTGAGACCCGGAGACGGAACAACAGCTTTTTTTTTATCACTACGACAACTGCAGACTCAGCAGATAGAGTTTGATGGGTCTGAAGAATAAACGCCACAAACTTGAAGAAAATCGGTCCCTAAGTTCCTGAGGGGAGCCAGCGAGATTAACCCCGACCAGGTTTTCTTAACCGTCCCTGGTCCCGGTCGCTCTCTCTTCCAAGTTTAAGGTGAACTCCTGTCGCTGTTGAACCTGTTTGGTCACAGGATCAAGATCAGGTCTATTGTCACGATCAGGTTTTTACTGAATGTATCCGAGCTGGTTCTGGACTTTGTTCTTGATCATGTCCTGTTCTTGGTCCTGGTCCTGGTCCTGGTCCTGGTCCTGGTTCTGGACCTGGTCCTTGACCTTGTCCTGTTCTTGGTCCTGGTCCTGGTCCTAGACCTGGTTCTTGACCTTGTCCCGTTCTTGGTCCTGGTCCTGGTTGGTTCTGGACCTGGTTCTGGACATGGTCCTGGTCCTGGACCTGGTTCTTGACCTGGTCCTGGTCCTGGTTCTGGACCTGGTCCTTGACCTTGTGCTGTTCTTGGTCCTGGTCCTGGTCCTGTTCCTGGTCCTGGTCCTGGTTCTGGACCTGGACCTGGTACTGGTCCAGGACCTTTAACTGGTCCTGGTCCTGATCCTTGCCCTAGTCCTAGACCTGGTTCTTGACCTGACCTGAGCTCCTGTTCTGAGAGCTGCTGGTCAGAGCTGTTCTGACCTGGTCTGAGCTGCTGATCTGAGAGCTGCTGATCTGAGAGCTGATGAGAGCTGACCTGAGAGCTGCTGATCTGAGAGCTGCTGATCTGAGAGCTGACCTGAGAGCTGATCTGAGAGCTGCTCTGAGAGCTGCTGATCTGAGAGCTGATCTGAGAGCTGATCTGAGAGCTGCTGATCTGAGAGCTGATCTGAGAGCTGATCTGAGAGCTGATCTCTGATCTGAGAGCTGATCTGAGAGCTGACCTGAGAGCTGCTGATCTGAGAGCTGCTGATCTGAGAGCTGATCTGAGAGCTGATCTGAGAGCTGCTGATCTGAGAGCTGATCTGAGAGCTGATCTGAGAGCTGCTGATCTGAGAGCTGATCTGAGAGCTGATCTGAGAGCTGCTGATCTGAGGCTGATCTGAGAGCTGCTCTGAGAGCTGCTGATCTGAGAGCTGATCTGAGAGCTGATCTGAGAGCTGATCTGAGAGCTGCTGATCTACGCCGTCCGCCCGTCTTCCTGCAGGGATTCGCAGTTGTCCTCCTCCACTGTTACTTTTTTCCAGCATGTGTGTGTGTATATGTTTGTGTGTGTGTCCTGCTCCCATCCTGTTTAATCTGCGCAGCCAATGTGGTTCCAGAAATAAAGAATCTATCTGCTTCCACTCATTAAAATCCATGTGTTCAGCTCCCATAGTAACAGGAAGGGAGGGGGAGGTGGGGGCGGATGGGGGGTGGGGGTGACATGACATCGCCGTGAGCAGAGAAGATCGTCTCTAATTAAAGGCGAGTAGCTGAGGGGGGGTTTCTGTCATCATTAGCCTGTTAGCTGCAGTGTCATTACTATTATTAACCCAGGTGTGTTTTCACAATGACCCAATCCCCCCTCTGAATGAAAGGAGAGAGGGATGAATGGAGAGATGGAACGAAGGGGGAGGGGCAGACCAACTCATTTAAGCAGATTTGGTCCTGTATCTTTCAATTCTCACTTTTTTACCATAAAGCCGTGATTTAAAGTGTGATGTCACTGTTTGAGCTGTACCCCCCCACACTTCCAAAAAACCCAACGGATTCAAATAAAATACATGTGGTACCAGCGAATGCTGTCTGGTTCCTGCTGCTACTTGATTCAGGTTCAGAAAAAGGGACGATTAACCGGGAGGAGAAATGAAAGAGACTCCCAGTGTTTTGTGAGTTACCAGTGGGAACCAGTCAGTGTTTTACTGGAACCTGATGCTGAACACAATTACAAGGTAAACTGCAGGTTGTAGCATGAAGCGTTTCCCAGTTTCCGTTCATTCTCAGTTTCTGCTTGGATCCTTGAGGGCCTAAAACAACTTGAATGGATTTTCCTCCTCATAAAGAACTTTTGCAGCTGATTTCTTGGAACGTTTGAATCCACGTTTTCTTGCTTCCAGTCCCCGTCTCCTCTGCCTTTGCCACCATCTGTGGATGAGCCTCGGGCAGGACCCTGCATCACGTCGTCCATCCACTCTACAGCGCCGCCGTTGGACCAGAAACTCACATTCAAGCGCTTTGAGAAAAACGTCTCATTCGCTAATTCTCTGTCTGCTTTCATCGGACGGATCATGGAGTTTAAATCAACTCTGAATCTCAGGGGCTGAGGGATCACGTTCAGGTTGTGTTTATATTAAAAACTCAGAGCTTCCTGTGAGAAATTCAGTGTTTGACATCGAACCGAACGGTTTGCATCTCGGTTTTAGACCCCAGGTGGCGTGAATCCTCTCATTAAAAGTCACTCTGGACCAAAGCATCGAGCAGAAGCCAAATAAATGTATTGAAGACATTTCTTTCCTCGCAAAACCTTCAGTCTTCGGATTGTTTCATCATCAGTTTTCTCCATCTTAGTCTTTGCTCCACTTGGCAGGTTACTGCCAATAACTGTCGATCACTGAAATCACATTACTAGAAGGGTGGGGTGTGTGTTCTGCTGCTGACGAGCTCGCGCAAGCGTGACCTTTACTGACGAGCGCACAAGTCTCCAACAAGCCTCACTCCGCAGTGCTCGGAGGAGGCTAGAGAGACCAGAGCGAGGCGCTGAGGCCAGGAGGATCCAGGGTCAGGGGTCAGAGGGTCCAGTGGGAGGGGGAGGGAGGAGGTGACGAGGAGGAGAAGGGGTGAGGTGTGATCGCTCCCTGAGCTTGCATGGCTGAGTGAATGAGTGAGTGGGTGAGTGAGAGTGTGTGAGTGAGTGTGTGTGTGAGTGAGTTAGTGTGTGAGTGAGTGAGTGAGAGTGTGAGTGAGTTAGTGAGTGAGTGAGTGAGAGTGTGAGTGAGTGAGTGAGTGAGTGTGTGTGTGTTTGTGAGTGTTTGTGTGTGTGTGTGTGTGTGGTGGTGGTGGTGAGTGAGTGGTGGTGGTGGAGGTGGTGGTGAGTGGTGGTGTGTGGTGGTGTGTGTGTGTGTGTGTGTGTGAGTGAGTGAGTGTGTGTGTGTGGTGGTGGTGAGTGAGTGTGAGTGAGTGAGTGAGTGTGTGTGTGGTGGTGGTGGTGTGTGGTGGTGTGTGTGTGTGTGGTGGTGGTGAGTGTGTGTGTGTGGTGGTGGTGGTGGTGAGTGAGTGTGTGTGAGTGAGTGAGTGTGTGGTGGTGTGTGTGTGTGTGGTGAGTGAGTGGTGGTGGTGGTGTGTGGTGGTGTGTGTGTGTGAGTGAGTGGTGAGTGTGTGTGTGTGTGTGTGTGTGGTGGTGGTGGTGGTGGTGGTGAGTGGTGGTGGTGGTGAGTGGTGGTGGTGGTGGTGAGTGAGTGAGTGACTGAGTTAGTGTGAGAGTGTGTGAGTGAGTGTGTGTGTGTGAGTGTGAGTGAGTGAGTGAGTGTGTGTGTGTGTGTGTGTGAGCGTGTATGTGAGTGAGTGAGTGAGTGTGTGTCTGAGTGAGTGAGTGAGTGTGGGTGTCCAAACCACAGGAGGCAACTTTAAAACTAAAGACAAACTCTGGACACCTGAGTGTCCAGCTCCAGACCAGCTCTCAGTTTTGAGCTGGTTCATGTTTGCACTGGTCAAAATGAAGTTTTCATCAAAAGTTGTTTTAAGACTTAAAACATTTTTGACGGACGGACAGATAGATAGATAGATAGATAGATAGATAGATAGATAGATAGATAGATAGATAGATAGATAGATAGATAGATAGATAGATAGATAGATAGATAGATAGATAGATAGATAGATAGATAGATAGATAGATAGACAGACAGACAGACAGACAGACAGATAGATAGATAGACAGGTGTTGGAAAACAAACAAAAACCCAGCATCACATCCTGAGACTCAGCAGGGACACGAGGTCTCTCTTCATATAAACAAAAACAGTAACCATGAAAATGAGCACAGTGTATAATGTATAGGGTTAGAGTGTGTGTATATGTGTTATTGGCACCCAGCTCATGTATTGTCTGCCAGCTGTGACCTCTGACCTCCTCCTTTTGCGATGCTTCTGTCGTGTTCACGTGCAGCGGGGAAAGTCTGGTGTCCTGGACTTCAAACAGGCTGCCGGGCACAGGAAATGATAGCAGATCTATAAAATGTAGATTCCACCGCCGCCAGTGACTGCTGGAAATAAGACAACGTGTCAGGAGGCGTCTGATTGATCGATCCATCACATTGTACGTCGCAGTGATTAATCACTGATTAATCAATGTGCCGACGTCATTTCAGATGCAGTTCTGTGGCTGTTTGCTGTTCTCCTGCCTGCTGTCAATCACTCTGCTGCACTGCAGCGTCGACAGCTTCAGAGTCCAACAACGGCCTCAGGTCAGGCACACACACACACACACACACACACACACACACACATAAACTGCCACATCACGCGACAGTGGCAGGAACTCGACTGATCCACATTTTTATCTTGACAATGGATCGATCGATTCTGTTTGATGTGAAATTTCCAGAATTTTCTCCATCTCTGCAGCTTTGTGGACCTTTTTAGCCTCTTTTAGCTCCTAGTTTTGTTTTTTTTCGGTTTGTGTCCATCTCAGTGTTTTCAAAATAAAAGTTCTGATAAAGCCACTGTCCACCACCTGCTCAGCAACAAACAGCAGACAGACCCAGTCAGAGACCAGCTGGTGAACATGGTGGAGCATTCAGCGGCTGAAGAACTGGATATTTGCCTCAGGAGCTGGTTGAGCCCAAAACCAAAGCTAAGGCAGAGCTTGTTTTTCTTTCTTCCACGGATTTGCATTTTCTTTGACATCCTATTTTCAAAAGCTGTTTGTTCTGGTAATGATAGAGGTGACAATAACAGTTTAAACAGTGAGCAGTTGCATCACAGAGTGAGGGAGAGCAGTAACCCCCCCAAAGTCACAGGTAAATTATAATTACCTGTAAACTAAGATGCAATATAATAAACTGTTAACACACAAAATTATAACATTTTAAATATCTTCATTAAAGAGGAGAAAAGTTGTGGCTGAGTGGTTCGTCATACTAGGACAAAAATTAGTCTCGACACTAGTGAAGGTATGTTCGTAACCAACAGATGTAAATTTTATGCTATTCACAAATGTTTTTACATCCATTAAATACATACAAGGCAGCTTCGATAAGTTGATTTGATGTCAAACAAAAATGAAAAGTTTTACAGAAAATGCAGCTTGAATAACTGTCAGTGTTCTACACACACATTTCAAACTATGAGTGAATATAATAGAATTTGCTTTTACAAATTTCTGTGCATCTAAATGTCTAGAAAATTATCTGTGAAATTTTTTTGCATTTATTTACAGATCCACATATCAAACGTTTTCACATCCTCCAGTCTATGGACGCATGTTGCATTTAGGTGCCGGAGGAAACTTGGATGTCTGAGCCTTCATGTTTGAAAGGAGTTCAGTACTTCATCCACATATATTCAACATGGAATAAAACAGTCTCCCCCCATGTGGCTCTGATTTTAGTCAACTTCTCTGTGCAATCTAGTGAAGTGAATAAAAGGCTAATTTAATAACATCTAAAATTATCTAAAACACAGGAACTAAAAGACCATTTACATAATGATTGTAAATTCAACAATATCTATATAAATGCACCTAAATTTCACACATTTTTTTAATCATTTATCTGCGCAGGAAACATTTCAAAAGCAAAACGTCACAGGATTTATAAACTACTGGACCCGTCAGACCTGGATCAGAGTCAGGATCAGACCGTGAGGCGGCAGTTCATGTTGCGTCCTATCATATCATCCGGAGGGCCAAATCAAATGGCCCCTCCTTCAGAGGGCCCCGCACTGCTATCAGATGATGTAACATCAGAGCGAACGGAACCCGAGAGAAACCAGAGGGTGGTTTCTGTTTAGTCTGGACGAAACCTGATCTACTGAGTCACTGGAGGCGGCGGTCGGACAGGAAGTGAGAAACCGCTCGCCGTCGGGGTCGTGATGTCAGAGCTGATCCACAACGTGCCGTCCTGACATAAGAAAACACCGAGCGGAGCGGGGAGGCTGTTTTCTATTCGGAGACTCCCTCACAGAAAATAAAGTCCTCCAGGATTTCCCATCAGCCCTTCTGTTATTGATGAGGTCAGGTGTTTGTGGTGTTGTCTTTTGCACCTGTGCAGCAGGGGTGGGTCTAGAAGCTTCTAAATTTTGGCGGGGGGGGGGGGTCACAGATTCTGAGAATCTGACCATCTAATGCACCCCTTTAATTTCAGCATTTAGCCTCATCCCAATCTGTTTTATCACTAGTGCATAGATGAACCCCCGTCCCGTCCTTGTGTTCCAGCACATAGACTGGCCCCTGTCCAGTTCCTTGGCAGCTCTGTGGCCCCGCTCTAGAGGAGTGAAGGCGGGGGAGGAGCGAACGGCGAAGCGGCACCGGCTGGACGACCTGGTGAGGATGGAGAATGACGTCATGGAGCCGAAGAGGAAGAGGAGTTTCCCCGGCAACAGCGCACCTCTGGACCGTCTGTCGGTCAGCGCCATGGAAACCAAACACGCATCAAACAAGCAGAGGTAGGACGACTGTAAGACACCTGAGATTCACCCGTGGCCCTGACAGGTGTGGCTTAGAAACCCTATCAGAGGATGTCTGGAGTCGTTATGATGACGTCAACGTTGCTCTAATAATAATATGAGCTGCTGAGCAACTGAAACTGGACCAATGTCTTATCAGAACATAACGATTAGGTGATTAATCGGTGACTGTATTGATCCTTGATTAATCTTTTTTTTTTAGCAGCTTTTCTGTGTCAAACATGATCATGAACTGAATGTCACTGTTTCTGACTTTTAGTGAAACAAGATCAAATAATTAGAAAAAGATAACTTAGGATAAGAACTGGAAACTTTCACTGTTCAGCGGGAAGCAAAGCTGATTTTTTAATATTTAACTAAACAAGAAAATTCTCATGTACAAGTACTTGACTTAGTTTTAACAGAAAGCCGCTGCAGATGAACTTTAACTCAAGAAAACAAAGTTAAAAAATTTCAAAAATGATGATTTAGATCACAAACTTTGTGAACAGAGATGAAATCATCAAGATTATGAGTGACCTGATGTTTTTAGGACCTGACATTTTAACATACTTTATGTTTCGGGCACATTTTTAGTTTGGTTTTGATGCTCTGGACACAGAATGGAATTCAGTTTGATCAAATTTATCTTCAAAGAATCTGCTGAAATAATGATTAAAATCCACTTCATTTCAAAACCTGCACTAAAATGTGCTCATTTTAGACCACGACTGTTGATTCAGAGCAGAAATCAGCTGATTTGTCTAAAAGAAGCAGCGATGCTGTCGTGCTATCGCCTAAAAAGCTGTTTATGAGCAGAAGGTTTTTTAGGTTTTATGTCAGCAGCATCCTTCACATTTTCTTCTTTGTTTTTTTTATAGCAAAGCAGTGGAGTTGCCACGCCGACGACTCAATCCTCCTCCCATCGACAGGATTGGCATGGGTCGTCTACCAAACAGCAGAGGGTAGGCCCCGCCCCTCACCCTGACAGCCCACCTCCTCTCTACAGCACCACCCTCTGGACAGGTACAGTCACTCTCATCATCATCTGAATAAAAATAATGAGCTGAAAACCCTGAAATGATCCTTTAAATTCTTTGTCTTTGCAGAGTACTCACCACAGATGCGTGAAACAGCTAATCACGAGCTGCCATTCACCTGCTGAGACACGCCCACCACCTGACAATCACCCAACAATGCTGCAAACCCCGCCCCTTCACAGCAATGAATGTTATTGATGGTGCATTCAGGTGCTCCTCGGCAAATTCAACAAAGGTGCAGAAAAGTCAGGACCAAAGAAAAGACAGAACATTTTATTTTAATGATCTGTGTGGTTTTAATCAAACGATTACTGATCAGATTTCATGTTTATTTCCACAGCAGCTTAAAGTCTTAATAAAACAAAACCTTAAACAGAGAAACACAGTCAAAACCTCATTTATTTTCTATAAAATTCAGCTCTAAAACATTTTGACTGAAGTTTTTTACTTCACTAAATCCCATTTCAGGAGATTACAAATCACATTTCACAAATATAGAACAGAGTGTCTTTTTCTGGTCGTTTTCAAGAATTTCACTTTGAATTTTAACCTGCAGGCAGAGATTTTACTTAAAAACCGACTTTTACAACCGAACCTTTGATTGAAACTTTTCTGCCATCTTTTTAGGGTATCACCTGAATGCATCATCATGCCCCCCGGGACTTAAGACCAGAGGCATCTGACGCCTCTACGCTCGAACCGAAACCTGTGACCTGACTTGAGTTTCTGCCTCGTAGTTTTGTTTTTGCAGCAGGTCTGAGACGTTTCCACTACGCGACACCGTTACCAAGGAAACACCATCAGGGGTTAATGTCCTGAGGGCTCTTTAAAGTTAAAGAGTTAGGAGAAAGTTGAGGGTTTTTCCCCTTCATTTACTTTTAATTAAGTCAGTTTTCTTTGAGCAGCAATGAGTGGCCATTAGGGGAAGTGCAGCTTAAAACAAGGGAAAAAGAAATTAAATAATTAATATGAACAAAAATCAATAAAATTAATAATTATTCTCATTACTGATTCATTATTTTTCCTGATTAATCATTTGATCTCTAAACTGTCAGACGAGTTTGATGAGTTTCCTTCAGAGTTTTGGTCCAAGACAACGTCTTAAATTATCATTCTTATTTTTCTGATGATCAGTTAATCGATTTAATCAAATAGTCGCTGCAGCTCTAGCTGGGTCAGTTTAGCATGAAGACTGGAAACCAGCACCTGCAGCATCTTGCTGCTTTCAGAGGAAGTGACATGTTGCGCTGCAGATATGTTTAATCCCATCCATCTTTCACCCTAAACCAATGGTGGTTCCACTGGCCCGGATCTGGCGGCCCAGGCTGCAGCCATCAGAACCGGTCTGTTTCCAGACCTATGTGTTTGTTCAGCGATTCAGAAACTCTGCTGGCTGATGACTGTTTCTACCGGCTGCACAAACAATGAACAATGGGACTTTTGCGGGCACCGTTAATAAAGGGAGCATCATCTTCCTCCAGCTGAACAGTGACAGAGCGAATGAGACAGGATGAATGTGTTATACTGATATCAAAAAAAAAAATCCAGTAGAATGAGTGAGGCAAAACCAAAGGGAAATTCAGTCTGATTATTGAGCTACAGATGTAGTTGGTGATCACAGGTTCCGGAGGCCAGATACTAAACCTGGTAACCTCCAAACCTGGCAACCTCACTGTTGCTGCACAGACTGCTCCATAGGAAAATAGTTGCAGCTTCTATGTCCTCAGAAACTTTTCTCTTCGTGTACGGATCAAACAAAAACACTCTGTGATCTTTAGAGGTCTTTGCTGGGTGAATTTTTGAGGGTCCCCCTTTTCCAGTCTTTATGCTAAGCTAGGCTAACCACAGTCTGACTCCAGGCCTGCACTGTGAACACCTCTTACATGACCTCTCTGCATGAACAGCAAAAACAGAGACATCTGAGGCCTCAACATGAAAACAGTTTGAAAATGATGTTTCCTCCTTTAAGAGGTTTATGAAAAGTGTAAGTTTGCCTTAAATGGACTAAACCACCAGAATGTTCCCTCCTGCCAGCGGCTGGTCCAGGTTCACGCAGGTGCTGAATCAGCACAGCAGCACTTCAGCGACCTGGGCCATAAACCAGATTTACAGGCCGACCGAGGCCCAACAGTCTGGTGGAAACGGTTTCGTCGTCAGCGAGACGTCAGAGACGGTTTGACTTAGTCAAACAACTTGTCTCAGTCCTGC
Organism: Istiophorus platypterus; assembly: GCA_016859345.1. Taxonomy (NCBI): domain Eukaryota; kingdom Metazoa; phylum Chordata; class Actinopteri; order Istiophoriformes; family Istiophoridae; genus Istiophorus; species Istiophorus platypterus. Next base: position 977,093 of record CM029116.1, read on the forward strand.
TCACTGGTCCTGTTTTTAATGCTTCTTACTGCATTAACTTTGTGTGTAATAAAGAGTAAATGATCTCTGTGCTGTTTTCTTCTAGAGGTAAAATGGGACAGAAAAAAAAATCTTTTTCCCAACTCATTAAATGTAATATTCATCTGTTTAGATGAATATTATGTGGAGGGTAAAGACCCATAATTCAGTTTAAAACCCCGAATTTTACGCTGGATCCAAGTTTGGTGAAGGAAAGCTCAATTAATACTGTGACTACTAGACATTTGAAACATTGTAATCTGATATATCATTATTTGACATATTTTTTAAATTTCTTTGATTAGGCCCTTAAAACTAGATCTTTTTAAACTTTATGGTCTAACTAAACCCCTGCAGGTCAGTGTTTCTACAGTCCAGTTAAACAGCAGCGCTGAGTCTCAGAAAAAGGCTGTGGTTGACATTTCTGCACAAAACAAGAAAACCAACCAAGTTTACCCCATCATTAGAAAAGGGTAGAAATCTGATCGGCAACAGTTGACTTGATCGATTGATCAGCTCCGGATTCTACGAACATCTGATCTGTCCCAGGGACTGATCGGAGAATGACAGGGTTTTCACAACAAAGGCTCGAGCGCAACATTAATTTCACTGCAACCATAAATACACAAGAGCTTCAATAGTTAGTTAATCTACTCAGATAATCCAACAATTGTTGAATCAATTTTTTACAGAAAAAGGCCAAATATTCAACATTTCTGGCCATTTTTCTTTTCCAGCTTTTTTTTTTTTTTTTTTTTTTGCTTTTCTGGAAAAAAGAAAAGTTATTCTCGGACACCTTATAAATGATAATGAAAACAATATAGTTGCAGCCCAAAAATACTGATCTCCACAGTGTGTAGCCTTTAGGATTTTGACACTGAGGAAGTTTTCATGATAATTTTACTGTAGAGAAGAACAATGGAAAAGTACATCAGTTGTCTGTGAAAACCTGCAGTTCTGTAACCGACTGTTTACATGCACACGGGGTCAGGTGGTCCTCCACAGTCTAGGAGGGTGTGTGTAGTCCTGTGTCCGAAACCAGGACATGTGAAGTGGACTCACTATGACCCGCTACAGGTAGAACAGAACAGTCCAGAGAGCAGAGGTGAGTTTCTATTGAGTCTTTATTAAGAAAAGTATCACGTGATCCAGAACAGTGCAGACAGACAGGCTAATTTGCACAATCAACAAACTGACTCTAGATCAGATCTGAATCTCCACTACAGAGTCCTGATGTCCTGCCGTGTAAAGGTATAGACTGATCCGGATCACAAAGAGCCACAGCATTTACCTGTGTGAACTCAGTCCTGTAGACAGTTTATATCTTTCTGTACAGCTGCTACGGGAGCAGAGAGGGGACAAAATGGACTGAGGAGGAGGAGGAGGAGGAGGAGGAGGAGGAGGAGGAGGAGGTGGTGGTGGTGGTGGTCTGTCCAGCCTTTCACCAAAATACAAAACACTAGAGTCACATTCAGAGACAACAAGGGCGAGGACGAGGGTTTTGTTCTCTTGTCAAGTTTTGGAGAACTTGAGGATTATCTGGACAAAAAACTCTAAATGTCACCAAAACAATCCTGGGATCAGCTACATCAGGTTCATCTCTTCACTACCAGGTTCACCCTGAGGCTGTACCCCCCCCCACCTGTCATCATACATTTAATATCCACTGTGGCTGCTGTTGGAAGTTTTAGGTCACTCGTTCCTTCTCACTGATGGTAGAACTGAAGTGAAATCACCTGGGTTAAATGTAAAAAAAACAAAAAATCAAAAAACAACACAAAACCTCACACACTCAACACTGACACACACTCACACTGTAGCTTTGTCCTTTATGGAGAAACTCTGCTGTGACAGGTTTGAATTCATGTTGCCTACAAGCAACAGTGACCAGTTCTTTAAGTCCAAAGACAGGTTTTGGGAGGATATTATCAAGTAATTTCTGTCTGTCATTTGGTTTTTAAATTTTTGTTTTCTTAAAACAAGTGAAACACAAACTGCCAGTGCTGTGAGATTTGTAATTGAATTTATTGTTCAACATTTTTCAAGTATTGTCTGAAGATTAATTTTCTAAGAAAAGTTTTTTGTTTAAATGTTGGAGACACTGATTTCCAGAAAACTCTTTAAATAGGTGGATCTGTGTTTATAGAGACCGGATATCACATCTTTGGAACACCGGTAGATTTTCTTTTTTACCTGTTTTAAGAGAAGACTCAAATATAGACAGAAATTAACTGATTAGATGAACTGTAGGGGTTAGCAGAGAAGCTAGCGTAGCTAACTGCAAATATAAACTAATGTTACTGAGCTTGATATTAAAGAGATAAAGCTAATGTAGCTAAATGATTAGATGACATTATAAACACAAGTTAGATTAGTTTTAACGCCAATAAATTGACTGCTAAAATCAGCAAACTGCTTTAGCTTTTAGGTTTAGCTTACTGCTAACCTTCTTTAAATGTAAATAAATCCAATGTAGCTGACTGCTAACATAGGCCAATGTTATAGGTCTTGGTGAGTTTTGAGATAAAGCTAGCTGATTACTTATGTTAGCTAAATTAGCAGGCTTATTGGGAAACAATCGTGCTAACATTAGTTAACATTATAGGCCATTTGTTGATGCTAAAGCTAATGTTGCTGTATGCTAATATTACCTATTGTAGTTGGCTTGGAGGTAGAGCTAACATTACCTAATATGTCAACATCATTTACCAATATGGACTTGAATATGAAAATGAATGCTAATTAGCTGTCTTGGAGGAAAAGCTATCATTATGCTAACATTAGTTAACATGGAGGATCCAACCGGCTTGGAGCCAGTGCTTAAGGTAGTTGATAGCTTTACATCAAAGTTAAATAACGGTAGCAAATGTAATGCTAACACTGTGTACGGTTAGTCTCGAGCTAAAGCTAGTATAGCCATCTTCTGACATAAGCTAATGTTAGGAGATATAATTAGCACAGCTGACTATTAAGATTAATAGCCTTTACTTTTCATTCCAATGACCATCCTGGATTATATCTAATATTTTGACCAGACACAGGTGAGTCTCCGTGATTTCAGCAGATATTCACACCTTGACCTCGGCCCTTTAGTAAGGCTAAGCTGGATGGGGGGGGGGGGGGGGGGGCAGTCATTGGATTTTTCAGGAACAAAACATTTTTAAAAAAGTGAATAAATCCTATGGAGGTAAAAAAAAAAACAAAACAAAACAAAACAAACAAACAAACAAACAAACAAAAAAAAAATCAGAGGGGCATCCGGTTGCCTTCGACACTGATTTTAACAGCGTGACCCGTCTTCGTCAGGCGGCGGATGTCAGCAAATCTACGCATCTGTTTATCGACGCGGGACAAACCCTTCTTCATTGGACCCTAAGGGAGGAAACGGACACAGAAACACAACATTAAGACAAACGTGAGCTCAAACATCTAGGTCTGCTAAACAGGTTAAACACTCCAGGTTCTACCACACACAGATGTTCTAACAGCAGAGAGGTGAAACCTTCTAACATTAGAAAGCAGTTTAACAAAACAGTATATTTTTAGCTGGCATTTTATCGCTCTCTAATCCACTTCACTTCTGCACGGACGTGCAGCTGACGGGCAGCTGAGACGCTTCACTGTTACACATCCCTCTTATATTCATGGGGAACATGGCAAAACTATTGATGTTTTTAAATGGTGTGCAAATTTTCCCATGAATCATCTGACAACCCCTCAGGTTTACCTGGTGGTCCTCTGGAGGGGCCCGAACCCCAGGTTGGGAACCAGTGGACTAAACCATCTACCTGTATATAAAGTAGTTAAATCAGCTCCAACAGTAAAATGCTGCTGAAGCCTCCATGACTCAGGATCAATGATCTGATCAGAGATCAGTCACAGGAGGCACGTTACTACACAATCAGGTACTTTTACTGTGATACTGGAAGTACAGGAAGTACTTTTACTGTGAAACTTCTCATAGAATCTGCTGAAAATACTTCTGTTCTCTTACTTATGTAGAATTTTTAATACAGGACACATACTTGGAGTATTATTCCATTGGTGTGCTTCTAATTTTACTTTAAAAGCATAGAAAAGAAGGTTAGCGGACTTTAATATGAAATACGTGCAGACGTTGCCGAGTCACATTTGCATTGGTAACAGCAAAGAAAAAAATCATGTTAGAAGTTCAGGTTTTAATTGGAACTGAAACGATCAATCAGTTGATTGGTTGATTGACACTTTTCAGCCGTGGTTTGTCAATTTAACGATTAAAATGCCTGAAGTTTTCAGGTTTCATCTTCTCAAATGTAAATATTTGCTCTTTTTATTCCTCTTCTAGAAAATTCATCAATCGAGACATGTCTTCATAAAACAGTTTATCATAATCTAAAAGGAGAAAAAAGCTTCAGTTCCTCACACTGGAGAAGCTGGAACCTTCTGCTGCAATTTTACTTCAATAATCAATTAATTGACTGGTTGTCTGAAGCTTCAGTTAATTTATGTTAATTATCAATCTACTAATCGTTTCAGCTCCAGAGTCATCCCAGTTATCTGAGCTGGTTCACTGGTCAGGAAGCTGAAACCAGTCTGAAGGATCCACCTGGAGGCTCAGCTGCACAGGTAGAAAGGTGAAGGCCGTCATGCAGCGCAGCACTCGTTAACAAAGAGCCTCATCACAAACTCCTGACTCCACACACGGGCCATGTCAGCGTGGTCAGAGGTGTGTAGTGCTGTGGTCACAAGGTGAGTCTCAGGTGAGCCTAAGGTGAGTCTGTCTACTAAGGTGTGTGGTTCCCCAAGGACAGATGCTCCATTCGGTCTTTAATCAGGAAACAGAGCGGTGCCTTTTTTCTTTTTAAAAATTTTTTTTTTAAGACTCTTTATTGACACCACACACATCTGGAACACTGCTGCATCACACCATGCAGAAGGACTTACTGCCCCCCATAGGCCGGCAGCAGCAACTACAGGGGCATCCTGTTGCCCTCTATGCTGATCTTGACTGCTCCCTGGGGGCGACGCATCTTCCTCTCCTCGGCGAAGCGCCGCTTGTGCTTCTCCAGCAGGCTAAGGCCTTTCTTATAGCCGCTCTACAGAGAACCAATCACAGCTCAGCTCCTGACTCAGCCCCAACCTCTCGCAGGAGCTGAACGCATACCTGATTTTCTTCTGGATGTATTCAGACTAAAGTTCCTACCTGCCAAAAAGCCTTCTCAGGATTATTCTGTTATCATGCAGAAAAGTGTCTGTATTGTAAATAATGAATTCTACCTCTGTTGGTTTTGAAGATGTGATTATTTATAGTGGGTGGAATGATGTTATTGTTATTCTTGTTACTATGGTAATAACACACCTTTTTAATGCCACAACTTTCCACTGAATTACTAAAAATTAAACTACTACTAACTACTAATGGTTCATCAATGATGTATTTAAAAGCAGTTTTCTTAGTTTTAATACTCAGTTCTTTAAAGAACAGTTTACATATTTTAATCCATGTAAAATAATTTTTAATCCATTTTAAACCTTGACATTTTCAACCATCCCCTTGTTTTAATTAAACATATTTAATATTACAAACCTGCATTAAAAACATTTTAGTTCAATATCAGCTCTGCGTGAATATTACACATAATTACAGTTAATAATTTATCATGATAAATGTTGCAAAGGTTTATATTCTCTGTTGAAAACTACCAGACAGAAATTTACCTTAGGACTGTTAGTTAACATTAATGAAGAGCTCTTTACTGCCCTCTGGTGTGTTTCGGTTTATAAAGTGAATCAGAGGTGAATCAAGAATCAATGCTGACATTTTAAAAATATTGATCAATTGGTAAACTGGATGATTCAACTGATAGGAAGTAACGATTTATCAATGGATATTTTTATTTTTTTCATGATATTTTTTATTTTAAGAATCATCATTGTTTTATTTTATTTTAGGGATTATTTTCCGAATATTCTCTTAACTATTAATCAATCAGAAGTGTCGGCCTGTTTTTCTCCCAACACATTCACACCTGGCTGTACCTGAGTGGCCTCCAGGTCACAGGCCCACCTGTCGCCATCGATGACCCCCCATTCAAAATAAAACTCCACATCCAGGTCTCTCTGGATGAATCAGAATTCATCTCCAGTCTCTGACATGATGACTGACTGAGGGGGAAACCAGGCCCCCGCCATGTACTCACCCTGTTGGAGTCCACCTCGACGTTCCACTTGGGTCGTACCACATAATCTTTGTTGGAGGGCATGGGGACCCGAGCCCGGGCACAGAACCCAGGGTCGCCGGGCCTCAGAGCTCTGCAGGGTGGGAGATGGGAGAGAATCCAGCCACATTTTATTAGTTGTTCCATTTAATAGCTCTGGTCATAATCATTTCCAAAAATTTTTTGTGTAACATTTTCATGTTTCTCCCCATCATTTTGATTATAGCGTGTAACCTTATATTTAGGGTTTGGTTTTGATCCAGCTGCTGGTTGTTAAATCCCTGGATTCACTAAAATCTGAATCTAAAAAAAAAGCTCTTATTGAACCTTTTTTTCCATTGACACTAATTTTTGATGCACTGTCACTTTGACGGTTGAAATGACAAATGTCAGCAGCAGATTTGATCGGCTCTAATTTACGTTAAATCCATGACAGCTAAAATACGAAGGTCCAGCTGCATCTCTCCAGGTTTGTGCCAAGATTTTTGAATAAGGAAAAAGAATTATCACGACCATGGGTGAAGGTCTGCCTTCAGTTTGAGTTCTGACTCCAGCTCCTGTAAAACGCTCCTAGATGTGATGGGTGTACAATCTGTGTGCGATTGAAAACACAAAAACCTCTTGGATCGAGAAGACAGGTTGTGTAAGTTTACACATCAACTTACTTCTCTTCTCCAGTGAGCTGTTTCTCCAGGTCTCTTCGAGGCGTCTGACCCCCTGAACTAAAAGGAAAGAAGGTGACACTGTGGTTTATATCATGATGAGTCGACAGAGACTGAGACAGATCTGACACTTTGCTCCTGATGTTTAAACTCAGCGGGACAAACACTCCAGAGTAACTTCACTAGTTTCTGGTAGAACCTCTTCCACTCTGAGCAGAACCAACACCGGCAGATTCTCCATGCTATTATTAACATTCTCCACCCCACAGCAGTTAGTCGTTGGGTCAGTACCAGGGACTGGGACTTGTGGTCTGTAACCTGTGGCACCGTGAACTGGTTAAGGAAGTCAGGATCCTTACCTGCGTCTTGACCAGAGGAACCAGAGTCTACATTTAGTTCCTGATGCCAAAACGGTCCCTGCTCTCACTGGCTGCAGTTAACAGCACTGCACCACTAGGGTCAATGCCAGGTCAAAGGTCAGACACCTCCATAAGGTTTACAGACATTATGAACTAGGTTAATGTGTCGGCTCAGTCCCACTAAGACCAAAGAAACAGAACCTCAATCTGTTTGGGTTTGGACTCGCACTTTGTTTAGTTCCTGTTAAACTCTCAGTCTGGAGGATTTGCAGTGCAACCATGCAAATGTATGACTGAACCTGATCGGTGGAGAAAAGACGTCGGGTTCCTCCGCCCTCTCCACTTTCTGGGGCTGACTGGGGGAGGAGGGGGGAGAGGGGAAGGGGGGAGAAATGAAACGGAAGGATGAGGAGAGATGAGAGAAGAAAACTGAGAAAACACAACAGGAGGAAGGGGAGAGGCTGAAAGAGAGAACACGCGATGATGAGGAAAGAGGAGAAGAATATATGACAATAAAAAGGAGGAGAGAGATTCTGCAGGATGAAAACACCAGGTGGAGCCAGGAGAGGAGACCTGAACCCACCCATACCTGAGGGAGACCACTTGTGGTTGAAACTCTGTCACATCCAGAAAGACTAAAAAAATACAGTTATTCTTTATGCTGTTGGGGCAGGTATTATCCAGTTGTTACCCTACACCTACATCAAACCAACCCCACAATAACACACAGTAAAGCGGGATCATCAACTTGGCAAAGTGGAAAACTACCCATGGCCAAAAAACCCCTGTTGGCTTCTCCCAATTAATTACTTGGGAATTAATTTGTGCCATTAATGTTCAATAAACCATGTCTTGCTTTATTGTCATGTTGTGCCCTCTCTGTTTAACTCCATTTTGAAAAGTATTGTATAAATAAAATTCTCATTCTCATTAATGGTTCATTCTCATCCTGACAACGCATCGGATCCCTACACCTTCACCTTACAGGTAAAGTTCAGGAAGATAATCACTACGTTATTTTTGAAACTATTGTAAAAAGAACCTGCTGGCGTTTTTTTCATGTTCTAGGTCATTTACATCAGACAGTGAACCCTGAACTTCCCTGTCAACATTCTCCACAGCAGCTCAAAGGGTTCTTCCTTCCTGCAGTTCCCTATTCGTGTCCTACAGTGCAATAAGGGTGGTGTGATGTTGTGGAGATGAGATGTCGGTTCAAGTCGGTACCTCAGCCGCCGTCTCTGGGGCATCTGCTGGTCCAGGTCTCTCTGCTGCCGCTCCTCCCTCGTCATTCCCTTGTAGTTGGACGTCAAACCGAAGATGGGCCGCGACCACTCGTCTGGACACAAGATGGAGATCAGCGCTCATCACCGAGGGCTTATTCGGTCACAGCACCGTCTCCAGTGCATCTCTAGTCATCACTGACACTAGACCGGGCTTTAATGGCAACCAGCATCTTGCTGTGCTCTCGGGTCTTTGTGTACCTGACCAGAGCCCTCGACAGTTTATTCATGTTCTTCTATTGAACAGGTCTTCTGTGGGTTTTCACCAAATTAAATGCAAATTTCTTTAAATTTAAGACCTCTTCGTACCACATAGAAGAATTTGAATTTTTAACATGAACTGTTGCACCACTCTCACTTTTAGTTCATCACCGTAGCATCTACTGAAAGCTTGCAACCTCATAAGAAAATACATAAATAAATCCAACAGGCATGACAGAATATTCAAGACTTCCATGAGTTAAATCTTTTTAAAAACATTTTAAAAGACCTTGAACTTGTTTAATTCCCCTGACAAACAAACTGAGTTTTCAAGTTATGTTTTTTCTTTTCCGGACTATGCTCATGAGTATTTTCTGACTGTTTCCTTCTGTTAAAATTCATCTTACCTTCTCTCATTACTGCTTAGGAATGAATGTAATGATTCACTATTTAGTCTCAGCACACCTGTAAAAAAAAAAAAAGGGGGGAAGGCTGCTCGTCCCTGAATGTGATGATTGAGTGTAAATAAAGGCTATATAGATATAAAACACTTAAAAGTCCATTTAACATTAGTTTCTACCTGTAGTCTGGCCTCATCTGTGACTTCGTTTTGCGTTGCTTTACTGTGTTTTCCTGAAATACATTAAGAGAATGCATATTTCTCTTCCTGTCTAAGAATAAACAGCAAAGCGGCAGGTCCTTACTGATGAGTTTGAGAGCGAGGTCTTTGTTGGATCGGGACTCTTTGGGATGTTTGTACAGAAACATGACGGCCCTACCGATCCCGCTATGCTTCAGCGTCTCCTGGCTCACGCTTGGCAGCTGCGGGAGAAAACATGCGGTAAAACACTGAGCTATGCCTGGTTTTACCTGCCCAGAGACTCACCTGAGACCACCTGCTCTCACCTCCTGCAGGATCCTGAGCAGCTCCTCTCTGATCCTCAGAGCAGGCAGGGATTTATCTGGAAGAGGACTGATCCACTCCTTGATGGCCGACATCACTCCACTGTCGATAAATGTCTCCTTCAAGTCCTGTCTGAGGGACAAACAACATCTCGAGACCTTAAGGCAAAGCTCAGGTAGAATTTTTTCAATACATTAATCAAAGTCTGAAAACACACAGGACAGATCTGACAGAACATGAAGGCCTTTTATGGTGAAGGGTCATTTAAGTCCACGCTGATGAAGGTCATGTAACTGGTAGTTTGTTTGCATCGCTGTTTTTTAACTCCTGTGGTGAAATGCTGAGTCCCTCATAGTGTTTCTTATTAATAAAATGTGGAGAAGTGATTTTTTTCCTACCTAGTTTTTATTTTGTATTGTTTTCTGTCAATACAAGGAATATAGATTGTTTTGTTATTTGAAAAATAAAAAGGGTAAATTAAATATTTTTTAAAAAGTAGGATTATTCCTTCTCGGGAAAAGCAAAAGAGAAAGTTCTGTAGAAAAAAAAATTATTTTGTTTAGTACAATGTGTTTTTTCTTACTTTAAAGATTGTTAATTATCTCATGACCCACCAGTTTTATTTTTTGAATGACTTTATGTCCCCACTAGAGGGACTGATTGATTAATCAGTCAGCCAACAGGAAGTTGAAGTTTTAAACTGTTTTAGTCCAAACAATGAACAAAGAAAATAATTGTCAGATAAATTGATAATTAAAATAATTAAAATAACTGTTAGTTTCAGTCAAATATTTTGTTCCCACCTCTGCAGGATAAGAGGTTCTGATTTCTGAAATTGTAATCTCCTCCAATATTATAGGTCACTATTGACTATGACGCAGATTAATAATGGAGATGCAATGAGTTTGTGAGATTTTAAGGTCAGGTGGGTGTGGCGGAGCTCTTACTTCTTCAAATGCATCACGACTTGTGGCAGCAGAGTGAGTTTCTTCAGTGCTGGTTTCTTCTGACTGTTGAGAGTTCGATCCTCCTGTTGAAACAACACACAAACCACCCCCCCCCCCCACACACACACACACACACACAAACACACACAGAGTCAGGGTTAGAGGACAGGGAAAGCTTCAGAAGCATTCTCAGCCTGGAGGCTTCTATTGTGACAGGCGGACCTCGGCAGCCTCGTTCATCTTGGTGATCATGGCGCTGACCACGTCGTCTGCGTCGCTGATGAACGTCCCCCCGTCACGGTGTCTTCTCTTCCTGCTGTTCATGGCCTTCCTCCGAGCAAGCATGATGTCAAAGTCGGACATGAAGCTGGTGCTGAGGAGACACACACACAGACGCACGCACGCACGCACGCACGCACACACACAAACACACAGATTAAAAGTTGTTCTGCGACTTCTAAAGTAGAAACAAAGAAATTAAAGATGAAAATTTTTCTGTGTTGTTTTGGACTTTATCTGACCACATATTAATTAATGGGAGTTAAACTGGTGATTTTAATGGAAAAGTTCAAGTTTTCAGTTTTAATGAGCAGTAGACGTTTCTGACTGCATGGTTTAAAGGAAAATTGCTGTAGTTAAACTTAGATTCAGAAAATTCCCGATCGAGTATTTGCTGCATACTCTTGGCCGCTGCGGTCGACGCCCTCATCAGAGTCGGACTCCTCCTCCAGCTGCTGCCTCTTATCCTCGGACTCCTTCTTCTCCCCCTCCAGGTCCTCCTGGTTGAAACCCTGCAGCAGGAGCAGGCAGTCAGACAGTCAGTGAATAGTTCAGTGTGTGATTCTATTAACTATCTATTTGTCCATAAATTTAAGAGACTGTTTGTTTAATCATGCTCTATAATCTTTTCAGCCATTTTTAAAAATCAGTAGTTTGTCTCTTGTTATTCATGTGGACCTTGTGGTGTTTTGTAAGTTGCCATGATGATGACAGGGAGGTAGGTGGGGGGTGGTAACACAAAACAAGGGCCTCCGCCCGGACCCGATGCAGAGAGAGCCTTTTTCTATTTGGCATTTTACAGTCTCACTCACCGTGAACTCCTCTTCCTCATCCCCAGACTCCCCAAAGATGTCTGCGATCATCTTCCTGCAAGAAACAGAGGGGTAAAAGGTCTCACTGGTGGCTCCAGGCTCAGACTGCAGGTTCAAATGTTTGTTTCTAGGAGTTGTTGCAACAACAGATGGTTGGTTTACACTGTAGTCTGATTAATAAATTCACTTTGACGAATAAGGTTTTGAGCACTGTCGGCCTTACGTCTTTCAACTGAACATCCCATAAAACTACACCACAATGAGCGCGACTACACCACTATGCCCAGGGGGAGTTCAAATTTAGCAGTGTTGGTTAAAACTCGCTAACAGTTACCCCAGTTTTCCCTTTTAAAATTCTGATGAAGCATCTTTATGGTTGACCTTTACAGTATACTTTAATAATCTGTTACAGGTCTCTACTGAAGGTCTAGGATGTTTCCACTGAAGTAAATATTCCTCCAGATGGAAATATTCTACACATCTGACTCCGATATAAAGACAGATTTGGTGTCTCTGGAAATTCTGGGATCTCCACTGGATTCTGAGGCAAATTTCTGTGGGTCTTATCAATATGTGGCTGAGCGGTATGACCTTGTAACGACTGATCCATCAGCTGATCAGCCAGGTTTATATAAAACTGGAACTGGTTAGACTGGTCTGAGCAGAACTGGTGTGAGATGTCCGGTACTCACTCCTCCTCGTCGTCATCCCCAGAGTCGCTGTCGCTGCCGAAAAGCGCTTTCTCGTCCTTCTTCCCCGCCAGGGGCTTGGAACCCTCGTCCTCGCTCCCACTGTCCGAGCCGAGCTCTCTAAGTTTGGCTGCCAGACTCTTGTCGGGACCGCCCAACCCCCCATCACTGTCCGAGTTCTCGTCGTCCGACACCGCCCGACTCTTCTTCACTGCTTAGGAGATAAAAAAAAAATGAGACTGACAGGCAAAGTGCTGTTACTGTACAAAGGTCCTACTGAGCGCAGCGATGGTTGTCACATCATGGCCAAAAGTATGTGGACAGCTGATTGTTCCTCAGCATGTGGCAGTGTAGTCTGTGATTTTGGCATTGTGATCATTAATGTGCTGCTCTAGGTCTCATGGTTTCGGTCTTTCCATCAGATGTTGAACCTCCGGTTGATCCCAAAAGTGCTGGATGGGGTCCAGGTCAGACCACTTAGGTCCTTCCACACCAAACTGGGAAAACTGTTTCTTTGGTGCTGACTACATACCCAGACCAGCAGGGGCCTTGAGGATCATGGGAGTCCAGAGCATCCCACAACCTTTTTCAACTGTGGCACTGGATTATTTGTATTTTTAAAATTTCTCTATTTACATGTGACTAAGTAATTAAATAACCAGTGACAACCTTAATCTGTCCTCAAGACATATCCACTTAGGGAATCACTGGTCTGGTCATTTATTTGTCTACAGAAACTTGTCAGTACTCTTCTGACACCACAGTATTATTTCTCTGTTGGTGCCAGAGCTCCGGGACAACTAAAGAATTTTTCGCCTGTGCTTCTCTGAGGCTTTTAAAGGGTCATTCCACCCTGATTCACAGAGGCCAAGAACTGCTGCTGCTCTGAGTCTCTAGATGAGACCTGAGCACCGACATCACAGCAGCTGTTTTCTGCACAACTGTTTGCAAAGTTGACTCCAAGATCATCTGAAACCTCTTTCTAATAATCGCCCGTATTTCACAGTGTCAGAGATGTCGATGACCCAAGTACAGGGAGGAAGAGTTAAAGCTTTAAAAGCTGACAGTCTCTTACCTGGTTTGTCTGCCTTTTCCTCATCCTCATCCTCACTGTCTGACAAGATGGCCTTCTTCCTCTTCACTGCAAACACACACACACACACACACACACACACACACTCAAGTTAACGTACTGCTGACAGAGTATTTCAAGATGCTGATTCAGCCACAACCACAGCTGCTCTGAGGAAATGATTTTCATGTTAAAAGAGAAAATGAAACCCGAGGTCCAGCTACAGTATCATGTTTCAGCAGGTCGTCATCACAGAGGCCGTAAAGTGTTGTTGACTGTACAGAGCAGACTCACACTGAGCTACAAGAGTGTAACACAAATGAACTCTGCTCCCACAGACGACACAGGTCAGACTTTCAGTTTGTTTCTACAGCAATCAATACCTAATCAGCCACTACTTGACTTAGTTCTGGAAACAGCCCTGATATGAGTTTAGTCCCAGAGCTGGTCTGAGGTCAGTACCTGGCTTCTCCTTATCGCTGCCGTCTCTCTGGTCCTTCTCCTCTTCCTGCTGCTCTCCATCACTTCCTGCTGCAGCCTTCCTCCTTTCTCCCTCCTCATCCTCACTGTCAGACTGCATCACAGCCTTCCACTTCCCTCCTCCTCCTTGCCCTTCTGCCTCCTCCTGCTCCTGCTGTTTCGCCCCCACCTCCTCCTCCTCCTCAGAGTCTATCTGTGCTGCCTTATGTCTGGCAGGTGTCTCTGTGTCAGAGTCACTTTCGGCGGCCGCTGGTTTGGCATCCTCGTTTTCCGAGTCGCTGTCTGCGGCCACTTTAGGCCGGTCCTCCCCCTCCTCCATGTCCGAGCTGCTCCCCCTTTGTTTGGAGGGAGACGACCCCTCCCCTTCCTCGTTATCCGAGGCTCCGTGCTTGACCGGTGACTCCTCCTCGTTGTCTGAGCCGCTCATCCTGCGTTTGACCGGTGAGTCGTCATCGCTGTCGGCGGGACGACGGGCCTCTGCCTCCGAGTCACTCTTGTCATCTCCGCGGCCCCTGGGGGCCTCTGCCTCCGAGTCGCTATCAGCCCCTCGGTGGTCTTCGTTGTCGGAGCCACTGGCTGCCCCACTGGTCTCCATGGCGTGGGGGGCATCCTCGTCGTTGCTGCCCTCGTCCTGTCGGGACAAACAGCGGCGGGTCAGCTGATGAAATCACACAGTGGGCGTCTAATAAAAGCAGTGAAAACTGTCACAATTGTTGTGATGGCTGAAGAGATTCTGTACAAAAAAACTTTCTGAAATCCAAACTGAAATTATACTGAAATCTACCAATGCTCAGTTCTCCACTAACTTTAAAGAAGTTTTGATGCGAATGGCTGATTATTTCATCAGCTGATGGCTGATATCGCAGAAACAAGAGACAGAATCTGCCCAGAATCACCACCTGGTGTGTCATGGCATCATCCTCAGCGCTTCAGCAGTGACATGACTCTCCGCGACCAACATCATCACACAGCTGGAATGAATGGTTATCACACTGTGGATATGATCTATTATATGATCTGTTATTTGTTTGAATTAAACCAGTGAAAGGGTCATCATTAATTATGGCGTTCACTAATTCATGATCTTTCCTAACACTCAGCTTTTCCATTGGGAAGTTGTGTACACATGTTTCAAGGTACATTTCGTGTGTACCAACGAGCCCATAATTATTAAACTGCTAAAAGGAAAAATTTGGGACTGAACTAAAAATCCTTCACTTTTCCCTCACAAACTTCAGAATAAAACTATTCATCTATAACTATTTATACTTTCAGAAACTGCAGAGTCTGAAGCCGGTTCAGAGCAGATCCTCCATGACAACAGCACAGAGACGCTCTGATCACAATAGTAGTGATGAGAATAATAACAGTAACACAGAATAATGAAGAACAGAGTGAGTGAGTGGTTGGTTTAAGTTGATTACTTGCAAACAAACAAGAATTAATCTGACATTGAGTGTTGAATCCTCGGTCTGACCTCAGAGTGGTGTCTGTCACTCCTCATCTCCTCCCCGTCTGACGCCGGGTGTTCATCCTGAACCGGCGTGCCGCCTCCGTCATCTGCAGAACACACAAGGGGTCAGGAAGAACACAACAAAGGTCAGTATTTTAATGTTATTACAAATGATTCGTCGCTGATGACAGACACATACCACTGCAGAAAGACAGAAGGGAAAATTTGGCACAGACTATTCAGTTTAAAGGAAAAAAATAAATCACAGGACTACCCTTATTATTGTCATGCTACTGCTTTTAGTATTTCTTGTTTCAGGTCCACAAAAGAACAAGCAGCGACGTGAATCTGGCTCAGTCTGGGCAGCTTACTGGGGTTATGACCTGGTTTTCATCTTGGACTTGTATGGCACCTTTAGGTAAAAGTCCACCTTAAAAACCGAGACTTCAGGATATTGTACAGTCTTCACGCCAAACTCCATGCACAAAACATGTATTTTTAGGTTCACAGGTAACCGACAAATATAAAATATATTGCATGATAAAACATAATGAAATATAAATTATAATACATTTGTTTTTATTTTATATGGCCCACATCTACCACATTAAGATCAGAGGGTCTCTACTGTTAAATCCATTATTTATCCAACAGTACTGGGTCAGAGTGGAGCTTCAAATTAACAGTGTCACTATGACGTATTTAGTCCGCACGCCAAACCCCATGCAAAGACCTGGCAATTTTAAAGTTTATGAGGAACAAGCACATGGTAAAATATATTAAAAAAATAAAGGGATATAATCTTTGGGTCTGATTTTTTTTTTTTAATATCGGCCGGCATGCAACATAAAACACATCTGTAACAACTGGAGGCGGTTTTACAGTTTAAGCACCGACATCATTATCTATTAAAGTCGTTTAAAGATAACATGGCGAGGAACTGTAATGCTGCCTGTGTGATGTTCATGAAGACAAGACGGAACATTTCCTGGTTGTTATGGGCTAACAATGCTGCTAAAGTCAAATCACCGTGCAGTTAAAAGGCAAAATAACGCTCTTTTCGTCGTGATTTTAAAGTTAAAGGGCCGTCGATGATGAGTCTACGGTCACCGTTAGTTAAGCCTGGTTTGTTATTTAAATAGGAAACAAAGCAGAGCGACGTTTTTTACCGGAGCGGCTCCCTGACATGAAGTCGTCCTCCTCTCCGTCCATGTCTCAGACGAAGAATGATTCGGATTCAGACCTGAACACGGGGACAACTCTATCTTTACTCAACTTCAATATCAAAGCGGGAGAAATAATCCCCAACGAAGTAGCGAGGCGTTTACAAGGCTAACAGCTACAAGTAGCTAGAGCAGCCTGAGACCCAAAATGGAGTAAAGGTCTCGTCTGCGCATGCGGTCGCTGCATTATTACGTAAAAGCCATTTTAAAACAACCTTTATTAACAATTTTTAGGGACGCAAATGTCTGTTTCTAACAGAAATAAAACATTTGTTAGAAATTAAATCTAAAAACAGAGAAGATAGTTCAATTTTTTATTGATTGATCGGTTGATCAAAGAACTCAACGTCAGATAAAAATCCATTTTAAAAACTGAGATTTGAAAAAAAAGTGACGTCTTTAACGCGCGACACAATCCACGGAGGAAACACGCGTGTTATCGGGAGCGGGACCCAAGACAGCTGACGTCCAGGTTTTAATCCACTTCTCGGTCCATTTAAAACCGTTGCGATGGGGGAGCGGAGCCGGGTTTGCTCCGTGTGGCTGGGCTCGGAGACCGGTATCCTGAAGGGGGTCAGTGTGTCCCGGAAACAGGCCTTCAACTTCTGCAACTCGAGCCACCTGAGCCGCGACCAGGAGGTCCGGGCGCTGTGCTGGGGGGACCCGGCGGAGAGCGAGCTCCTCGTCGGCTCGGTGGACGGAACCGTGAAGACCTTCAGCATCGAGAAGGGCGTCTTCACCGAGACCCGGCGCTGCGGAGACCCGGCGGACGGGTGCTTCACCGGGCTGGCGGCGCTCAGCGGCTCCGCGCTGCTCACCTGCGTGGAGTGCGGGAAGCTGCAGGTCTGGAGGGAGGACAGCAGCGAGCCCGTCACCGAGCTGGACGCGGGGAAGAACGTTTGCAGGATGCGGCAGAGCCCAGTGCACCAGCACAAGGTCGCGACCGGCGGGAAGGAGAACGGGCTGAAGATCTGGGACCTGGAGAGACCCGAGAAGCCCGTGTTCACCGCAAAAAACCTGCGGGACGACTGGCTGGACCTACGGCGGCCGCAGTGGGTCAGGGACATGGCCTTCATCCCGGACTCCGACAAAGTGGTCACCTGCACAGGTTACCACCAGGTGAGTCTTCACTGCGCTGCTTGAAGTGGGACACGTTAGCTTTACAACACGGAGATCCCCTGGTCTAACAGACCAAACTACATTGAAAAACATTCAGCTTAAAGGTTTACTTCGCTTAGGGAGAACTTTCACCTGGTGACAAAGTTTCGAATACTTGACTTATCATCTTTAAAATCTCCTCCACAGTTCGCTATATCTTCCTAAATCTAAGATCAAATGAAATCCAGATCCTTCACACCTCACCACTTCCCTATCATCAGACCAAGTGCCTTCCACTTATCATCTTCTCAGTGCCCTTCCTCTTTCTTCCCTTATCTTCTTTGCCTTTTGCCATTTTTCCACCACCACATTTTCTTTCTTCACTCTCTTTCTTTTTTTCTCTCATCAGTTCTCTCATTTAGTACTCTTCAACTTTTTTCCATCTCACACACTGCACACATCCTGCTGGCACCATCTCTCTCTATAATTCTCCACCCCAACCTGTTGCCTGTCCTTCCCATCCTCTCTCTGCCTCTCTGCCTTGCCAATCTGTATAGTCTCCCTCCTCCTGTCCAACCCTAACCTAACATACAAGTCATCCCCTTGTTTGGCCTTTGCCACCACTACTTTCTCATTCACATTCCTCTCCTCCCCCCCTGTCTACTCTTCAGTCCCCTCAGTGTCCCACTTCTTCTTAGCTAATCTCTTTTTCTGTATACCTCCTGCACCTCCTCAATGTCCAATTCACCAACATTAAAGGGACATTCCGTAAACAGAAATGTCAACAAAAGGGTCGCCTCACAGGACATGACCACTCTCTCTAGACAGTGACCGAGGACAGAGAATCCAGAGCAGGTTTGTAAAGTCCAGTTAAAGGCAGATTAAAGTCACAGAGGGAGGTGTGATAAGACCCTCCCCCCCACAATCCAGTCTTGTTAATCTGTAAAACATGATGCTGTTGCACTAGCAGGAAAACCACACAACCTGTTAACTGTTAACAGGGACGGTTGTTTAAGAATGTGGGTCAAGCTGCTTTTACAGAGAGAGAGAGACTGGGATAGGATCATTTTATTATATAGTACTTAATACTTTTACACTATACATTTATCAGAAACAACCAAATGTTACACAAAGTTGGAGGTTAAGAGCTTTTCATCCCAGTAAGACCAGGCTAAGTAGCTGGTGTTGGACGCTGGAGGCCAAAAGACTGTCACAGGTAACCCTGAGGTCTCTCTCTCACACACACACACACACACACACACACACACACACACACACACACACACACACACACACACACACACACACACCTGCGGAAATATGTGACCGAGGCATCAGATGAGAACATGTCAGGATTCTGTCTGTCAGCTCCCACCCCCTACAGTCCAAACATCACAGCCGTGTGTGTCTCTGCCCCCTGTCAGGTCCACGTGTTCGACCCGTCCTCCCCTCAGCGGCGTCCCGTCCTGGAAGCTGAGTACGGCGAGTACCCACTCACCGCCCTGTCCCTGCCCGCCGCCGGCAGCACGGTGGTGGTTGGAAACACCCACGGCCAGATCGCCCTGCTGGACCTGAGGAAAGGTCTGGTCCGTGGCTGTCTGAAGGGGCAGGCGGGGGGCGTGCGGTGGCTGCAGTGTCACCCCTCCCAGCCCGTGGTGGCGTCCTGCGGCCTGGACCGCTTCCTCCGCATCCATGGCCTAGAGGACCGCAGGCTGCAGCACAAAGTCTACCTCAAGTCCAGACTCAACTGCCTCCTGCTTTCCGGCCGGGACCTAGAGGACGGAGGGGGGGCGGCGGACGGGGAGGGGGCCACCCAGGAGGTGAAGGAGGAGGAGGACGAGGTGTGGGATGCAATGGAGCAGGTGGAGGAGGCAGAGGAGAAGCTGAAGAGGAAAATGACAGAGGAGGAGGAGGAACCACAGAAGAAGAGCAAAAAGAAGAGGAAGAAAGGACAAGACTGAGGGGCGTTTGAGGCGTGGTCGGAGCGTGGGGCATTTGGACACCAACAGTCGCATCATCAGACTGAAACACATGAAAGATAAAAACTTCATCTTTTCAGGACAGATTCTCCGGCTTTTGTTGATCTGAGACTAAACTTTGATCCGTCTCAAAAGATTTATTCTCACATTGTTTTGTAATATTTTGTCTGAGGGCTTCATTAAAACATAAAGTGACTCCAGTTTCCTTATGATTAATGTTAATTTTATCAGCCAATATTTGTTTTCTTTTTTAAACATAAATTAGAAAACTATTTTTCACAGGAATATTTTAATGAAAGTGGAAAAAACTTAAACCTGTTTCAAGACAAGTTTAAGATAAAAAAACCAGCATTAGATTTCCTCTCTGAACCAGTCATCAGGGTCTGATGTGCTAAGTCTAGAGCTGATCTCAGAGTAGAACAGGTGAACAGTAGATGAAGGTGTGAACAACAGAAGCTGGTTTATGTTAAACTGTGTCTCGACAAGGAGCAGCTGTCATGGTGTGTATAAAAATATTTTTTCTTCCAGTTGAGTTTTTCTGCTTTCACTTTGATAAACGTACATTTTTATATTAAATACATCTAAATACAGCATTTAAATTCTGGGTCAGGTTAATGCCAGATTCTTGCTAATGACCATTAAACTGATCTGCCTGATAATAAATATTGTACCAAAGCTGCTGAAGTTTCCTGATTCTGATGAAGCTCTGGGAACTGGACACAGTGATCTGATTAAACTGCAGGTGGAGGCAGGTGCCACAAGTCAAATGCTCCATTATAGGTAAAATTTCTGCTTTCAGATGTTTATCTGAGTAAAAGAAAAGAAGTAATATCAGGAGAATGGACAGCAGAAGGTCCTGGTTCTGCAGATCAGCCCCTCGGGGCCTTTTGAAATACCCAGTGTCGCCATGCCCTCCCTGTTGCAACAGTTATTCTGATGTAATAACTGATGCATTATTCAAAGGCTCCAGTTCAACTTCTCATCAATACCTTGTGTATTTTAAGTTGACAAACTTGTGAATAAGGGCCTTCATAGTTTGTAGGCTGCAGCTGCCACTTTAATGTGGGATATGTCTTCTATCCCCTGCTCTTATGTTCTCTTTCAGGTTTTTTTTTCTATGGGCTTTGGTTGTGTGTGTGTTGGGGGGTGTTATTATTGTAACTCAGTGCTGCAGTATTTCAGTCTTGTCACTCAACCAAAGGTACAAATCTAATTAAATCTCTTAGCTATATTAAATGGATTCACTTGGTGATTCAAACTAGATCAAATTTTTATAAAATGCTGCCGAAGTCCAGACTTTGTCACAGGAATAAAGTTTTGATTATTTTTCGGTTATGATACAAATTTAAAAAACATTCATGGAGCATCGGATCTGCAGAGGCTCATCCACATGTATTAAGACTTTTTTATTGAGCAGTAGCATCACATTAGTAACAGTGTGGAATTAACTTTTTCCTGGGTAACGACAGAAATCAGCACTGAGGCCGAATTTGTCCTGCACCTTCAGTCAAAAGCTCGGGACAAAAACTTCCAGGACCCGATTCTGAAATGATGCAGTGAAGTTTTCAGCAAGTTTGAAGCTAAAAAAAATAAAATAAATAATAATAAAAAAAAAATCTGCATTTCTCACTAATCTCAGTGAAAACATGATGTTCTGTAACAGCAGCAATGTGAGGGTCCTCCTGCCTCAGGGCTGAGTTCTGTCTTTACTGTCGGTTGGTCCACTTCAGTCATCATTCATAAAATATTTCTACAGTTTTCAGACTCAGACGTTCCTGCAGCTGTAAACTGACTGATAAAGTGGCTAAAATCCTTGAGAGATGCAACAGTAAACACTTCAGTCTGACGCTTAGCAGCAGCCACACAGCAAAAATCCCTTTCTGAACACAGGTTAGAGGTAACAAAACACTTGGTCAGACCTTCAGCTCCATGCTGATGTGGGACGCATGGTGAAGTTTGGATTCAACATCAAAGTTGTTCCGGTTCATCCTGAAGGGAACCACGTCTGGAACCACGTTTCATCACAGTCCGTCCAGTAACTTCACTAAAAAAACCACAAACCTGAACCTGATGAAGGAAAAGTCACTGGGTTTTCATTCTCTGGGGCCACAAAAGTCTGTCCAAAAACATCTAGTTCTGCCTCGGACACAGCTTGAAACAACAGCTGACCATCGGAGAACCTCCCAGCAAACACTATGTGGATGAGGACAGAAAATTTTAGATGGAGACAGATGTCCTCTGATCAGCCCGCTCCTCTGTTTAGACCTTTCTTATTTTTAGAGAAACAACATTTAACTGTAGAAACCAATAGTAGCACCGATCCAGTCTGTTCAGCTCATTTTATAGCAGCTGCTCACTGTCTGTCTGCATCTGCTTTCACTTGGTAACAAACTGTTCCAGAAATGTGACACGACCATCAACTGTTCAGGCCATTTAAGTCAGAATAAAGCAAGATTTTCAGGGTGAGGATGAAGCTTAAAGGACGAAGTTTCCTCCTGGAGCTGAAATGCGATGTTTGAACAATGATTCAATAGACCAAACATTAATTATTAATTGTTTTATATGATCTATTAGTTTTTAAAAGTCATTTTTTCAAACGGGGTTTCTGCAGGTCCATGAAGAATGTGATTTATTTAGCACAAATGTGATATTGACGTATGTTTGACATTTCTATCACGTTTTTGTCAGCACTGCCCTGCCATGTGTCAGATTAATTCCTAGTAATATAATTTATTAATCATTATACACAGCCCAAAAGGGTTGGATGAACCATTGAAAACAAGGTCAGAGGTCGGGGGAATTTCCAACTGGTTTTTGCTAAAATCAGAGAGAAAAACTTTAATTTCTCCTGAAGCCTTTTTAAACAAACTTAATTCAAAACTTTTGTTACCAATTTGCAACCAGGTCCAGTTGTCCTTGACCTAACTCTTCTAAGATAACTCTGACCTGGATGAATCAGAATCTCCTCAGACAAATCAAAGCTTCTGAAAACTTTTTGAGACCTGCAGAAACTCTGTTAAAGGAAAAATGACCGAAAAAAATTCTTCCCTCAAGCTTCTCAGAGGTGAAGATTCAGCTCCTGGTTCCTGTGGTTTTCTGAGACACAGCTGAATATTTAGTGGTTCTGGACCAAACAAACATTCTCAGATTAAACTGTGACGTGATTTACATGATTTTCTGACATTATAAAAAAAACTAACAAACAAACAATTAATTAAGAGAATAATCTGCAGATGAAGTGATGATGAGATTAAATATTAGCTGCTGTCGTAGTTCCTCCTCCATCGTCTTTAACACTGGTAGCACTTTTTCCCATCCGCAGTAACTGTACATAAAGTATGTGTCCCTACACTGTCATTATAAAGAATATACTACACTATATTATCATATTTTATAAGCTGAGCACAGTTTTACATGTCAGCTGTCAGTGGTGTCAAGCAGTAAACTCCTCTAAAGCTTAAAATGAAATGTGTCTGTAGGACTCTACTACCGAGAGACGTCAACCGAGGTTCTGGTTCTTTTCAACATTGTTCTGACTCTTCATCGTTTCCCCTGCTCCTCCTCTTTCTCCTCCTCCTCCTCCTTTTTTTCCCTCCCGCCGATCCTCCCTCTCCTCCTCCCCTCCTCCTCGCTGGCTGAACTGCCGCCTGCTGAGTTTCTCTGGGTCATGTGAGGCCATGTCACTGAAGTCGCGGAAGATGTCCTGAAAGGTCTCGTCGTCTCCTGAGGAATTTATATCACATTTATAATCAGTGTGCTGCTGTTTACTGCTTCGCCGGGTAAAAACTCAGGAGCATGTTTTTCTGTGTTCACTGACCCACGGCTCCAAAGACTCCCTCTGAATCCCTCATCTCCTCGTTCATCCTGGCCATTCGCAGCCTGAAATGACAAACAACGTTTACTGCTGATAAAACGCACTGTAATCACAGTTTATCGTAATTAATACAATCTATAGCCTTATGACACAAGCAGCTGCAGGATGAAACCAATTGTCTGTTCTTAGATCTCTTCTCCTGGCAGGACAAAGACTGCACGGTTTGTCCTGAAGGATGTACCTGACTTTAAGACTTTGAACCTGACTGACACCTGACACCACAGGTACGTCACAGACAGGTAAAGGTGTCACAGCTTAGTTTTCAGGAGCCTCTCTGGTTTTTCTACTTATACTGACAGAAGGCAAATCAGTCCTTGAAAAACAGGTCAAACTCAGCAGAACGGAGGTATATCTGATTGGACACATTAAGATCCATCAGTCAGGACATGTAGGAGCTCACCTCCCTCCAAAATACAATGCGTCCATCATTAATATTGATGTTAACATGACGTGTAGTAAATCCGATTTTAAAAACCACCTTTCAGGATCCCTTCAGTCACTTTTCAAAGTCTGTGTTACAGTTCTGTTATTACAGAACATTACAGAAGCGTGTCGCTCTGTTCATGTGTGCACTAGTGTCCTGGTTCTGGTCCGGTCTTTGGTTTGAGTCGGGGAGAAAACAAGACACACCTGCATGCAGGTGAGAAGACACTTGGATACTGTGAGTCGCGAAGAACAATAAGCAGACCTCACTGTGAGGTGTCTGTTGTTCTAGACACTCGTTAACTTCGGTGGTGACTCACAGTGTGACGATGTCAGCGTGGGCTGTTTCCACGGCGATGGCCAACGGGTCCTGTCCCCGCTCGTCCACAGCATACTGATTGGCTCCTCTCTTCAACAACAGACACACCTGCCTACAGCAGCCAAAGAAAGTCAGCTGTGTCGGTTTTGCTTTAGGGCATTTCATTTGGAAGAGGTAAGTGAGGCTGCGGTTACCCGGTGTGTCCGGCGGTGGCGGCGGCATGCAGCGCCCCCTGTCCCCTCAGGTCTCGGAGGTTGACGTTGGCACCGTTCTGCAACAGGAACTCGCAGGCCAACAGCGACCCCTGCAGGCAGCCCCCCCCAACCACACACACACACAGAAAAAAAACAGCAGAAAGCCTGAAAGTCCCTCCTTTAAATTTTAACCTTTAATGACCCTTAGATGCTTGATCCTAAAAAAACACCTGCACAGGAACCGATTACTGAAGTTACTGATCAGCGATTGTCTATGCAGCTGCTTTTCATCCTTTCCTGGTGTATTATCATTATTATTAATATTATTAAAATTGCTCTTTCTAAAACGTCTCCTCACCCCGATAGCGGCTCCGATCAGCGCCGTGCGTCCCTCCTCCTCGGCAATGCTGCCGTTAACCTCCATCCCCTCGGCCAGCGCCGCCGCCATGGCAACCAGGTCTCCGGCTGATGCTGCCCAGTACAGACGCAGCCCGGCCGCATCCTTACACTGCTCTGAAACAGGACAGGATGCTTCAAATATCTGAAAAATTAAATCTGAATGTTCCATGTTGAATTTAAAACCTCAGAAACTAGACAAAAATATAAAGAACCAGGGACGTATTCCCAGTTAATTAAATAGACGGATTGGAAAGACTTTCCTCATTAATTAATCTGTCAATTATATTCAAATGAATTTATTATTGTTTTGATGTACCAAATTTCTCTGGATATTATTTTGTGGGACCAAATTTTTTCAGTTTACCATGATGTAAAGCAGAGAAAAACAGCAAATCCTCATAGCAGAGGATAAATAACTAGTGAATGTTTGAGTTGAAAAATCACTGATAACAAAACTGATTATTTTCCTCAACTAATCAATCAATTAACTAATTGTTTGAGCCGTAGATAAATAGATGCATAGATTCTTCCTGAAACATAAAAGGAGCAGATGATGTAAAATAAAACTTCAGTAAAGTTTCTGCTGACTTTGCCAGAGCTGGAGAAATCAGGTTTCTCTAATCCCCTAGTGCTTCACCATTAGAAATCACCCTGAGGGGGCCGATGTGTTGGCAGCGGTTGAGCTATTATAGTCTGGACCCAGGTGGGCTTCTGCGACATAAAATCCACCTTTCCTCTACTTGTCCTCACAGAGGAGGCTCCAGGTGTCCACAGTCTGACTTACGAGCTCCATCTGAGCTGCTACTCCGCACAAATCTCTTCTCCACATATTTCTCCTTGATCCACATCTCTTTCTCCACCCTGAAGAAGAGAAGCAGAGGCACCATTCAAACAAGAAGCTCCACTCTGTCCTGCCGATGTTAATCATTTAAGTCTCGATATTTTTACTAATCAGCTGCAGAATAACATTGACGTCTTGATTTCATACTAAACGTCAGCCAGAAACATACGTCAACTAGACTCAGAGATGAAGCCCCACAACATGTTATTCAACCATGAAAATGACAATTGATCAATTTTCTCTGACTTGTTACGGTAACTAGATTCAAACACAGGTATTGTAGTTTAGAATATTTAATTTTACCGCGGGCTGTCGGCCGTGGGTTTTACTCGTCCTTCCTCTGAACATCGGGCCTCGTAGATCTGGTTGATGACATCATTTCCCAAAACACACAGGAGCTGAAGAGGAAGGAAGAGGAAGAATAAAAAAGTCATTTCAGGTCCCTTTTTTTTGGTTCCTTGGGGTTCTATTATTGGTCCTTTACAGTTTCAGTGTTAAATCCTGAGTTTTCAGTCCATAATCACCAGACAATTCTTTTGTTAACTCGTCCATACACTGATACTCTCTTCTGACACATTAGTTGGTGTTTTGTGTAGTATGTAGTGTGTAGTGTTTGTGTGTGTATGTGTGTGTGTGTGTTACCTTCAGCTGTTCGGCCTCCCATGAGTCCAGAGTGAGAGATCGCACCTTAGACAGGTGAACACCCAGGCTCCTACAAACATGATGGCAGCATATTAAACAAATAGTGGAGCATATTTAGTTGGATTCATGGGCTAAATCACTTCACACAAATAACATCATAGGGTGCATAATATATATATATACATAAATATGTATAGTGTAAAAAGATAATATTATAATCCTGCGATGTGTTTTGGAGAAAATAAATTCTCGACTGTAGAAACGAGCCAGAGAACGAATCATCATCTGTCTCAGAGGACGAGGAACAAAGATCAACGACAGTTTTCTCTGCCGCTGCTGAGGACCAAGACACTGCGATGGAGGAGAGGTCGGAGGTCGGATTTGAAGCCTCAGTAATGTTTACCCACCTGTGACGGCTTAGGTGTGGTGTAAGCTCAATTTAAGTCCTGCCCCCTGCTGCGGTTACCTGTGTATGCCGGAACACTCGATGCACATGGTGACACCCAGGTTGACAGAGGCCCAGCGAGGCTCCTCCTCGCCACAGTCGCAGCAACGCTGGTTCCCGGGGCCCCTCAGGGCCACGCCAAGGGCCGCCGGCTTCTGAGCAGGGGGGGCTGGTGAGTTGTCCCCGCAACTCTGGGGAACGGGGGGCTCTTTAAGCTGTTCATAGGTAAGTATAACAGATATACATGTAAAAGCAGTGAAATGTGTATTTTTCCTGGAAATATCCAGACAGTGTTAAGGGTTTTCACTTAATTACAACTTGAGACATGACCTTAAATAAATATCACAAATTTTTGTTACATTCACCTTGGTAACGATTAATAAAAGATACCTCATTCATACACCTGTGTGTAAGATTCTCGGTCTAATTATTTATTAGCAATGAACAATAATCAGAAGATTCTGATTAAAATTTCTTTAACATCTTAAGTAGCTATGAAAAACAGGGAAACCATATTAAAAAAGGCTCTAATTTCACATCTCTTGTGACTATTTAAATAGACATTAGTCATTGTGTTCTGCAGATCAGACTCAACACACAAGATTAATCCTGTTGCTTAAACCAGCAGGTGCAACAGTGTCAACTTGAATTATGAAATTAACCCAGACAACAAACTCCTGACTGGTTGTGTACTCAGGCCCTTGGAGTTCGATTTGTTACTGTTCTGTGAAGACTCAGGCAGGGGCTTGTACCAAGGAATTTATTGACCAAATACCTGTGTGGCTGAAATCAGGTAAGTTACAGCCACAACATCAGTTTCCTGCTCAGCGAGTTAACACCTGAGAGCTGGATCCACCATGACATCATCAAAAAGAAGAAAGACAAACCCGCAGCTCATCCGATTTATCAGAGTATGGTGGAGGTCAGACTGAATGCGGATGAGAGCCCCTCACTGAACAGAGCATCTGTGTGAGGACAGTTGTAATTACAGAAGTCCAACGGTGAACCGCTGAACTTTGATGGATGGTTACAACAGCCAGTTGATTTTAAAGTTTTGGCTGCATTTGCCTGACCCGGAGCTTTGTTTCCCACCCGTCTCATTGTCCAACGCCGTCATGCACACAGATCCCAGATATGAACAGAATTACAAAACTGAACCTAAACTAAACTAAGTGCTGCGAAAAAATAGATTCATGCTGGCGGATGAACCTGCCTGAGTGAGCGGCATGCCGGATCTCTCTCTGTAGGCAAGGTCGATGCTGCCCTGCAGAGCGCTGAGCCAGGCCTGCTTCAGTTGCTCCGAGTCGGCCTGCAGAGCACAACACCTGACACGAGGGTCAAAATGAGCAGGTTTCTGGGGAGTTTTTATAGATTTACCCCTCAGCCATGGAGAGAGGAGGGAGGTCAGAAAATGTTGAGACTAACATTGTTGGTTTGAGTCTGTACCAGAGATTTAATGATTCGAAAATGTGAGAATCTTACTTCTGGACGGAGAGCAGCTCGAAGCAGAACCTTCGATCGATGTGCTCCAGGGATTTGACAGCACAGAGTCTGAGGTCCTCGAACAGAACCATGGCTTCTTCCTTCAGCAGAACAAAGGGCAACAACAGTTTGTTTCTACAATGACAGCTCGTCGTTGGTGCTTTTATGGTTCTGGTTTATTTTAGAACCAAAATAACAACATCCAGCTGCTAAAATCCTGATCAACACGTTGATCTTTCTGTATGTCTGAACAGCATCAAAATTAATACTGTTTTATGTGTAGTTTATTTCCTTTCAAAACACTTTGGGGAAAACTTTATTAAAAGGTCAGAACTTGAACTAAATGTTCAGTCTCACCTTGTGTGACTTTCTGTAAATGAGCTGGTTGTCTCTGATGGAAAACCAGCATCTGAAACCAGGTTAAGTATTAAAAACAAGGATACCAGTATTATCACCAACAATATGATAAGACAACACACACACATACACACACACACGCACACATGCACACGCACACGCACACACGCACACACACACACACACACACACACACACACACACACACACACACAGGGAGTAGTCATTCATCATTAGAAACTGGTAGAATCCAGTCTGTACCTCTTCCAGGTCTTGGATTTCCTCCTGGACTGTTTGAACAGGTAACCCTGGATGATGTCATTGCTCCCAGGACACGGGCTGACCATTGGCTCACCTGAAGCATCCTGAGCACGCACGCACACGCACACGCACACACACACACACACACACACACACACACACACACACACACACACACACACACACACACACACACACACACACACACACCATCCTTTTACAGAGAAGAACTGAATGTCCAGAGTTCAGTACAGTGCTTTATAAAAATCCAGTCTAAGAGAGTTTCCCAAATCCAGACTACAGACTACGTCTAAACTGGTTAAAGCAGTTCACTCAGACCAGACAGCATTCAGATTAAATACACTTGATTTTTTTAGTGGATTGTTGATACAGACTAATGTTCCACAACAACAGCTGGTCACAGCTGCAAAAAAAATTAATGGTGGATGTTGGTGAAACAGCTCAGGAAGAATCTTGGAAATCAAAAATAAATCAGTCTAAAGGAAAACTTATTGTTTTCTATTTTATGAAATTTAACTTGCAACTTTCCAAAGATGTAGTTTGACATCTGATGTGTTGGGTTTTGCGTAATTTCCTTTTAGTACACAGACATTAAGTTTGCTATTTTATTTACTTCATATGATACTATGGATTTTTTTCGTTTTTTTTAAACGGACAAATTATAATACAGACATAAAGTATTAAACTGATGATACAATTTTAATTCTCTGTAGATTCTTTTAAATTGACATTTTTTAACAGAAAAAAATCCAGATTATTTGATATTGTGTCTCCCTGTGTTGTTACAAGCACCTCATCTGTCAGCCAGAGGTGTGTGTGTGTGTGTGTGTGTGTGTGTGTGTGTGTGTGTCTGAAGAATGTCATTAGTTCTGCAGGTGTTCGATCATAAACCAAAGTACTGGACAAATTCAAGTGTTGTCCTGATGGTGGCGCTAGACAGAAAGTCAGTGGACCAAAGCTACTACAGTTCATCCTCAGGGGAACATGAAAATCTGATCCACATTTTGTACCAACTGGTCCAGCAAATGTCGAGATATTTCAGTCTGGACCACAGTATAGGAACTGTACATATCATCCTACAAACAGGTTCAGCAATGGGGGTTTTTAATAAGGTAAAATGATGTTTGTTTATAGTGAACACTTCACCTGTGACTCTGACACTAAAGAACCCTGGTTCTGGTTCTTCTGCCTCCACTACCTGTTTTAAAGTTCTACAGTGAAATGTTTCTGCTGAGGACTCTCACCCTCTGCTGCACCAGCAGGTGTTTGTTCTCCAGGTCTTTTCTTTTAGCTGCACAGTCTGAAGACAGCTGGGACAACTGAGGGACGGACAGAGGACAAAGCAGAGCATGAGGTTACAGCAGTAGGGGGAGACATTAACCGATTCATCAGTGGTTATTTTGTGAGTTGTGATTAAGGTGAGGTGGGTGAAAGGCAGAGCGGGGTGAGAGGTTAGAGGTCGGGACCTGTGCTGCCATGGTCTTCATGGTGGGCTCGAGGTCTCTGAGTAGGTCGAAGCCCTGGTGGAAGAAGGTTAGCTGGGCATGGACGAAGGAGAAAACCTGACAACAGACAGAAAAAGACAAGTCAGAGCTGAGGAAAAAATGTGACTGACAGGGTAGAGTCTCGCCCCCGACGAACCCCCACACCAGATGAGTTCAAGTACCCCCAAACAGGAGGGGGTAACACACAGAAGTGGCTAATGAGCTCATTAAATGTTGAACTATCCCTTCAAAACGTGTTCATGCACTGAGTCAGTCTGCAAATGTCAACAATCCAACTCACAGAGTTCAAGATGTCGATCTTTTGCTGGGTCTTGAAGGTATTAAGCTGGAAAAAAACCAAAAACAAAAACATGGGAGACGTCAGGGTCTGATGTTGTAACAAGTGAATAATAAAATCTCAGTTGTGCTGACGTCGGACCTGAGACCAGAT